>CM070875.1:169745429-169832929 GCA_036365515.1 Torymus aiolomorphi | reverse complement strand
GAAGCGTTCTTTATTCACTGGTAAAAGATCTACTCGTCCAGGAAAGCTATTGGCAATATCCTTTATGAGAAAATGTGAGTCATAGCCGGTTAAATTATGAAATACCACTGGAATACTATGTGAATCTTTATAATTGAAATTGCAATCTTCGTGAGCAGCACCTCGATATCTAAAACATAAGAAAAAAAAAAAAAAAAAACATAAGAAAAATATGTAAAATTTCTGCTTGAAGCATATTTAATTTTCTTTTAACTTTACCTTCCAGTCAGATGACAATGATCTCGTACACGCTTCTCTGCTAAAGGTTTATCGCAAATGTGGCATAATGTTGTATTTCGAAATGCTTGTTCTTGTTTTAAATTTAATGTTTCCATTGGTACTATGAACTTGAAGATAGTCTCAAATTTTTTTTCTACCAGACTTTGCAGCTGCTCTGCAAACCATTTAGCAGGATCTTTTCCTCTGTAGCTACTGTAGTGAGATAGGGAGTCATCATAACTGCACTTTAAATAATATCCAATACTAAATGCTTCATGTTCTTGATAAGCATTTCCAATTTGCACAGCTTTTAGAAGGCACTCGAAATCTGCGTATATGGCGAATGGAACTTTTTCTTTATAATTAAAATTTTTAAACTGTAAAATTTTGTCTCTTGGTGTAGGCAAAGTTACTTTGTACTTGTTGAGTTGCATACAATCTTGTTCATGTAAGTTCAATTTAGAATCATTTCTGAAATAATGTAGACATCGATCACAAAAATATTTTCTACCATTACGTTTTGAAAGTTGTGTACATACTAAACGCGATAAATCTTTGATCCAAACATAGTGGAATATCGATAAATCATCTTCAAAGTTTTCCTCCTGTTTACTTTCCTCATCATCTACGTAATAGTTTTGTAGAAGAAGAAGGTTGATATGTGTTTCCTTCTTACATGATGTTATGCGAAGCGGCAAAATTTTAAAATTTCCACTAGACTTTTTTAAAATATAAACGTTAACCGAGATGTTATTTTGTTTTTCAAATTTCGGAATTTGTTTAGGACTCATAGGAAATTGTATTCCATTAAAATTCAATTCATTCTCATAGACTTTATATGATGATACTCGGTCAGAGTTATGTGTAGGGTGCAAAGCTGACAGTATTGCCCACTTGAAACATGCATCATCGAAATTCCGTACATTGATACATGCATGTTTCTTTTGTATTTGCGGAGGTAGACTGATGTATGAGCCTCCGCGCATCGGATTATATTTATTAATGTGAACAGATAAATTAAGAATCTGTCGAAGTGTCCAGCCGGAATCTTTCTCCTGAAATTCTTCCATATCTTTTTCAATACGCTGTTGAACATTCTCAGTAAACCATTGTTTTAAATCCGTCGTTCGTAAAATCGGCACTGCCTTTGTATTAAAATACTTGATTTCTACTATCTCTTTGTCAGCTTTTATTATGATGTATTCAGCTGCCAAGATAGTATACACTTCAAGAGCCTCTTCTTTTTTCAAAACATTTTTCATTTGAGATTGAAATAATGCTTGAGCATCTTTCATAAATCTAGTTATATCTAAATTTTTAAAGTTGGTTATCGCTCCAGATTTAATACGATCATTGAAAGCAGACTCCACATTTTGCCATTTTACTCTGTCACTTCTTGTTTCACGCAATCCCGCACCACTCTTTAATAAACGCTTGAATCTACCTTGAATGCCTTTAAGTAATCCAATTGTAGATATAAAACTTTGTTTTTCTGCAACAGTGTTTCCATTTTTAAGCGAAAGCCTCCTCAAGTTTCTTAGATTCTGGCCGCCTAGTTTAATCCACTTCATAATTGCTTCAGGATTTACTTTTTTATAGGCTAAAAGCCCATATGCTTCTAGCATAATATTCACAAGTTTTTTACAGTCAAACGCTGACATAGTGATCACTTAAAATTTCGTTGCACAATGGAAGAATTCCAGATCCCTCGTCGAATTAAAAATTTTAAGAATTTATTGTAATCTTATGTCCTTTCGAGATAGCAAATTTAACGAGAATAAACTAATAAAAATGCTGTGTATATTCTGATATTTGGCTGTGGCAAGTATATATGGTATTAATTCGGGTATTAATTCGAAACATGACTGTTCTGCTCTCGTCTCCGAGCAACACTGAAATGCTCTCCGTCCTGCCTCCTTGTATGGGCCTATTATTTCGAGGGTTTGCTACATCAGCGCCCTCACTCTTATCGTTTGTATATGCAGTTAACCAAAACAGTGTTTCGATTTACCGCGGAAAATTCCGTGAAATACTATTAAGTTTTGGGAGCCGTTGACAAGAAACGGTTGAAATCTGATACCTTTTTGAGCACAGCATGCGATGACGTCGCCCGTGTAGCTTCTCGTCGGAGTTTACGTCAGCGTCTACCCCGCGAGCACATTTTCTTCGAAACATTACTGAGATTCAAAATACAAATCTTATGAAAAAAAAAAAGGAACAACGCTTCGTCAAACGTTCACACGTACGTACGTGCATGGGTCAGCATCATAAAAAAAAATACGACCCTATTGATGCATGAAGCACCCTCGAGATAAAAACTATACATCATGTGTATCGGGCCAGCCGAGTTTATAGTTCAGCATGCTATAGTCGAAATATACTTACTGAGTTAGAGTGACGCCATACATGCAGGCCACCTCGAAAACTCTCTATCTCTCTCTCTCTCTCTCTCTCTCTCTCTCTCTCTCTCTCTCTCTCTCTCTCTCTCTCTCTCTCTCTCTCTCTCTCTCTCTCTCTCTCTCTCTCTCTCTCTCTCTCTCTCTCTCTCTCTCTCTCTCTACTAGCTCTCTCTCTCTCTCTCTCTCTCTCTCTCGCTCTCTCACTCTCTCTCGCTCTCTCACTCTCTCTCTCGCTCTCTTACTCTCTCTCGCTCTCTCTCTCTCTCTTTCTCAGTAGCTTGTTTGAAAACAGTGGGGCCATTGTAAATATCTTACCAGCGACGATAGACTAATACCCGAAAAATACTCGTACCGGGATGCACGTTTCAACCTGCACAGCATGCGATGACGTCGCCCGTGTAGGGGTTGCCGGCTTCGAAACATTATTGAGATTCAAAATACACATCTTATAAAAAAGTGTGAGCATCGAAAAGACTAGCGGCACTATACACGTACTCCAGATGTGAAAAAGGAACAACGCTTCGTCAAACGTGCATACGCACACACGTGCAAGGGTCAGTGTCGTAAAAAATACGACCTTATTGACGCATGAAGCACACTCGAGATAAAACTATACATTCTGTTGTGTCGGGCCAGCTGAAATATACTTACTGAGTTAAAGTCACATCATAGATGCAGGCCACCCACCTCGATAACTCTCTCTCTCCATCTCTCTCGCGCTCTCTCTCGCGCTCTCTCTCTCTTTCTCAGTAGCTTTTTTGAAAACAATGAGGCCATTGTAAATATCTTACCAGCGACGATAGACTAATGCCCGGAAAATACTCGCACGAGAAGGCACGTTTCAACCTGCACAGCATGCGATAACGTCGCCCGTGTCGGGGTTACTGGCAAGAGTGAAATACTCTTCGTCTTGCCTCCTTTGTATGAGTCACTTCAATAATTATTATATCTAGGGTTTCCATCGACGCCGCCACTCTTATCGTTTGTATATTCAGTTAACCAAAACAGTATTTTGATTTAGCGGGTAAAATTACATGAAATACTATTAAGTTTTGTGAGTCGTTGTCAGGAAACGATTGCCATGAGAACACAATTGAAATACTCTGGAGTTCTTAGAATTAATAGCGATAAGGCAACTACGAATATCGGAACAACGAAGAGATGCGATAGCATGCTATAGCCGAAATACATTTACTGATTTAGAGCCACATCAAACCTGCAGGTCACGTCGAAAAAAATAAACGCGCGGTAAATATCTTACCAGCGACGGTAGGCTAATGCCCGCGAAAGTCCGCTCATCAACGCGGTAAATATACTTACACGCGGGTCGGTATATGCTAATGACCGCGGAAATCAGCTGACCACCGCGATGATACGCTCATCTCCGCGCGAATCAGCTCATCCCCGCGGTCGTCCAGCTTGTCAACGCGGTAAGATGCTAGTCCCCGCGCGCGCGCCGCCGCCGCCGCCGCCGCCGCCGCCCGCCGCCCGCCGCCCGGGTCGCTCGTAAATAAACATTTGACCGTCATGCAAAAATGTGACAATAAAATACGGATAAATTTTATTCGATGACGTCATTACATATGGAAGCTTCTCGAAAGTTGGCGGAGCCTCACCTCCCCCCTTTCAACCTATCAGAGCGCTGCACAGGGCGGCCGGTGGCCGAGTGGTGGGGGGAGGCAGAACTCTCCTAGCTTACCTACTGTTTCACATTTATTATATCGTAAACTTTGCAATTCTGATAACCAACGAATAATCTGTCTTTATTTTCTTTAATATGTTTGTGCATTTCACCCGTTATTTGCATGATGACCGTTACTTTACTGCTTTTGTCATTGCCAGCTACGTGTAATACGTTACCCTTTGTATCTAAATTTGAAAAATTTCTTTGGTTTATGTCATTTTCGATTGCTTTTATATCAGACTTGAATTCATTTTCGATGCCAGTTATTCTTATGACAGGCTTACTAAGCTGTTCTTCTTCGACCTTGTAGAGGTAGTTGAGCTTGGCGTCTAGTAATCTTTTTGCTGTCTTGGCACTTTCCTCGTTCATGCATGTTATTGAAATTACATCTTTACTTTTCATATCAATTTTTTTCGTTTGGATTGATTTTTCTTTAAGTAGATAGTGGAATACTTTTTCCTTTATCACCGATTTCTCTTTTTTGTCTTTTCTTGTCACTACAATTTTCGGCACTTTTTTGGATTGTGGTATGTGTATCTTTTTGACATTATATCTGCATATGTTTCCTTGTATTTACTCGGTCGTTCTTTTTCTTTCGTTAGAATTTCGTTTAAAAGCAGATTTTTATGTTTCAATTCAGTATTTAGTTCCCTAAGCAGCTGGTTTTCTGTTATTAGTGCACTTACTTTATCACTGTCCTTGTCTTCGCATGTAGTCTCATCCAGCTCATCAATTTGCATTCTGTTTTCTTGAAGGAGGCCTTCATAGTTGATTTTAAGTTTACTGTACTCTGATTCTATTTTCCTATAGTTTTTACTAAGATTCTCAATCGCTTTAGTTTTGGTTTGCAGATCTTCTTGTAGTTTTAGTAACACAGCACGTGTGGGATCTTGATTTGAGGTTATGTTAAAATCGTGTTCATCACAAACAACTAACACACTGTTTATGTATCTTACATTTTTTTTATATTAAAGTCACTTTTATGAAAAACATTGCAACACCATATACATACTACCGTTTTAACCGCTTGCGTATTGTGACATCGATAGTATATATCGGGAGGGACTGCCTCCGGTGGCAGCCCACTATCCTCCATCTTGAATTAACACTATCCTCCATCTTGAATTAACACAACAAGTTCATTTATTAATTTAAATTCATGAAACTTGTTTAAAAGTAATCCTTATTAACTTTTACACGTGGGAAAACTGAGTTATGATTAATTTAAAATTTATAAGTACACTTAAATTAATGAAAATACGTAAATGAAGTCATGAGGGCGCTACAATCTATTCCGGAGTTGGGGTTTAGGTAGAGAGCACTCTTAAATAATCTTTGGTTCGTATACCGCTCATGCTAATCAGCAGTGTTTATCCTTTAATAAGCAGTTCGAATTTTGGCCGCGAGGGGCGCTGACGCAGGTCTTAACAAGGCGAATAATAATTAAGCGATCGAGATTCGTTCGGTTTTTGAGCGCCTTTGCGAGGTATCTCGAAATCTCGAATCGATCTCGAAACTCGAAAGAAATGGAGAAACAGCGAAGAGAGGGCGCGCGTAGCGCGCCAAATTATTTGTGATTAGGGGGTACGAAAAATAATAGATGTATTAAAATTTACAATTTATTAAAAATTTAAAGAAAATATTACAATAGTATAATCACGAGTTCCCAGACTCCTTCTTTACTCAAGACATTTTTTTCTTTAACATTAATAAGTTTTTTAAATCTCAGTACTTGAATGCAAATAAATATTTCATTTTATCCAAATTATTTGTAACCTCTGAAAAAAAGAAAAAACAAAGTATTTATCCAAATATTAGAAATCAATGAAAATTACAACAACAAAAAAACTTATCTGATCGATTTGTTTTTTCTATCAGCCTCAATATTTAAAAAAAAGACAAATATGTTTTGCTTTGTCCACCAGGGTCGGATTATTAGTTTACTTGCTTTTCTCGCTCCGAAACGCATTTGAATTTCGCAGTTGGCAACGTCCCCCTCTCTTCGTCCCCGTGCACATAATGACAAGCACACAGCTGCACGTCTGCACAACGAAGCTGCGGGGTTGAATGCACGACTGCAGCTATTGGGATCTTACCCTAAATACATACGGCGCACAGTGGGGCCAAATGAAAAAAAATGGACAAAAGTATTGCTTCACTAGTAGAAACCATTAAAGTAACATTTATTTCCGGTGAAAATGTTCGTTTTCAAGTCTATTTTATGACACCGTTTCCCTCGCAGTGATCCCGATTGATATAAAAAAAACGTATTGGAAAAGAAAATTATACGAATTTTATTGATTTTTCCTCATTTTTATTGCTTGGACGAAATTATTGCTTCACTAGTAAAAACCATTAAAACAACATTTATTTCCGGTGAAAATGTTCGCAATAATTTTGTCCAAGCAATAAAAATGAGGAAAAATCAATAAAATTCGTATAATTTTCTTTTCCAATACGTTTTTTTATATCAATCGGGATCACTGCGAGGGAAACGGTGTCATAAAATAGACTTGAAAACGAACATTTTCACCGGAAATAAATGTTACTTTAATGGTTTCTACTAGTGAAGCAATAATTTTGTCCATTTTTTTTCATTTGGCCCCACTGTGCGGCGGTCGGTTAGTGTGGTTCAAATCAAGCTTTAAGCCCATTACACGCAAAAGTAAAAAGTAAAGGGCGCTACAGGCGAAAAGAAAAAGTAAACGGCGCTACAGGCAAAAAGAAAAAGCAAAAGCACAGGAACAGATATAAGAATAACATGGATATGTATATCTATATATATGAGGAACAGGAACAGCTACAGGAACAGATCTAGGTGTTCCTTCTAGCTGTTCCTGTTCCTCATATATATAGATATACATATCCATGTTAATCTTATATCTGTTCCTGTGATTTTGCTTTTTCTTTTTGCCTGTAGCGCCCTTAAAAGAACAGGAACAGATATAAGAATAACATGGATAAGTATATCTATATATATGAGGAACAGAACAGCTAAAAGGAATACCTGGTACTATTCCTGTAACCGTTCCTGTTCCTCATATATATAGATATACATACCCATGTTTTTTCTTATATCTGTTCATGTTCTTATGCTTTTTTCTTTTGCGTGTAGCACCCTTAAAAGAACAGGAACAGATGTAAGAATAACATGGATATGTATATCTATATATGAGGAATAGGAATAGCTAAAAGGAACACCTTGTACTGTTCTTGTAACTGTTCCTGTTCTTTATATATATATATATGGGTAACTTCATGTCAAGTGTGACAGGTCAAAATTTTGAAATTGCTAAAAAATTTTTTACTAGTTCCAAATTAGCCCCAAAACACAACCCTAGAGTTATAGAGCAAAATATTCAATCGTTCAAAAGTTAGAATTAATTGAAAATTTGAAAATTTTTTCATAAATCTTCAATTTTCATGATTTTTTAACTCAAAAACTTGAAACTTTTCCTATAGCACATTAAATGGGAAAAAGTTTCCAAATTGTAAGTAGAATTGCTCAGAATTTTTCCAAATTGATGCCAATTATATTGTTAATTTATACGTAAGAAAATACCATACAAAATATGCTTAAGGCGGTTGTGACGTGATTAATATCCCTCGACAGAGGCTAAAAATTTGATACAAAATGTTACTTTTAAAATGAGACCTTGATGAAAGTGGAGTGCAAACTCAGAAATAAGTAACAGACAATTGAAACTACACACACACACACACACACACACACACACACACACACACACACACACACACACACAGTTTCAATTGTCTGTTACTTATTTCTGAGTTTGCATTCCACTTTCATCAAGGTCTCTTTTTAAAAGTAACATTTTGTATCAAACTTTTAGCCTCTGTCGAGGGATATTAATCACGTCACAACCGCCTTAAGCATATTTTGTATGGTATTTTCTTACGTATAAATTAACAATATAATTGGCATCAATTTGGAAAAATTCTGAGCAATTTTACTTAAAATTTGGAAACATTTCCCATTTAATGTGCTATAGAAAAAGTTTCAAGTTTTTGAGTTAGAAAATCATGAAAATTGAAGATTTATGAAAAAATTTTCAAATTTTCAATTAATTCTAACTTTTGAACGATTGAATATTTTGCTCTATAACTCTAGGGTTGTGTTTTGGGGCTAATTTGGAACTAGTAAAAAATTTTTTAGCAATTTCAAAATTTTGACCTGTCACACTTGACATGAAGTTACCCATATATATATCAATGTTATTCTTATATCTGTTTCTGTTCTTTTATTTTTTCCTTTAGCGTGTACAGCCCATTAATCAAGCGTCAATTCTAAGCCCTCTTGCACGTAAAAAGGAATAGCGAGGAATAACGCCTGACAGGCAATCAGAAGCGAACTTTAAAGGGCGCTACAGGCAAAAAGTCACAGGAACAGATATAAGATTTAACATGGGTTAGTATATCTATATATATGAGGAACATCTCCTAGCTATTCCTGTTCCTCATATATATAAATATACTAACCCATATTAAATCTTATATCTTTTCCTGTGACTTTTTGCCTGTAGTGCCCTTAAAAAGACGTGTTTCTTTTTGAAGGAATAAGAAGGAATACGTCTTTTTAAAAATTGCTTGTGATTAGCTGCCAGGTATTATTCCTCGCTATTCTTCCATACGTGCAAGAGCTCTAAAGGGCGCTACACGCAAAAGGAAAAAGCATAAGAACAGGAACAGATATAGGAATAACATGGATATGTATATCTATATATATGAGGAACAGGAACTGTTACAGGAATAGTACGAGGTATTCCTTTTAGCTATTCCTGTTCCTCATATATATAGATATACTTATCCATATTATTCTTATATCTGTTCTTTTACTTTTTCTTTTTGCCTGTAGCGCCCTTAAGCGTCGTCTTCAACTACAGAAAAATGAAGGATAGGTTTTATATGCGCTCTCATGAAATCTGACGGTCGTTTAGCAAGAGCCTTATTATTACCTTGAAAAGAAAATAAAGCCAAAACTACAACTGTACTTTAGATAAGTTTAATCTTCGGGTCACATTCGTCGTTCGACACAATGTCAAGTCGTTCGACACAATGATTGTGTCTACGACTCGACTTAAAATTGATCGCATATTGATATACGATTAAAGTACGTATGTCGATTTAAGTCGAGACGAGACATTACAATCAACTGTGTTTTGCTCGACTTGGGCTTACGAAACCTATTGAATGATATCGTGCAATTACAGCCAACACAGCAGTGTGTTGTTAATTTGTGCGCGTCTTGCCGACGCGCTTAGTTAATCAGGCCCCAGGAGCCCGATTCACTAAGAGCGTCGGCACGACACAAGGCGACACAGAGCAATTCCGACATAAAGTGAGTGTCGGCTCTTTCGTTGTGTCGGTAAATGCGTATAGAGATGAGCGCATGCGCAGACCAATGCTTTTAGGTACTACTACTACTATTTTTTTTTTATTTTAATTTTGAAAGAATTTCAATTTAAAAATACTTAAAATGCTTTAAAAAATTTGCATTTAAAGTGTTGGCGCATGAGCGGGATTGCAGTTGCATCAGCGGTCGGTTAGTGTGGTACGGCTGCGTCTACATAGACGCTTTTAACGCGCGTTCGGCGCGCATACGCCGCTTGCGTTGGTGCACTGACCAATCATAGCTCAACTCGAGAGGATCAAGTCCGGTCGAGTTGAGCTCTGATTGGTCAGTGCACCAACGCAAGCGGCGTACGTGCGCCGAACCCGCGTTAAAAGCATCTATGTAGACGCAGCCTTTCAGTCAAGCTTTAGGGAGTATCTACATTAGGGGCGCATCATGGCGCGCGTCGAGATACGCGTTCAAACTGTGCGTTCCAAGCGTGTTCCAATCCGTTTCACATCGTGGATATAGGATCAGGGTCGATGTAATTAGAAAAGTGAAATGATGTGAAATGGACTGGAACGCACAGTTTGGACACGCATCTCGACGCGCCCCTAGTGTAGATACTCCCTTCAGTGTGGTCAGGTAAACAATATATACAGTAATAATATTCATATAAAAGTGGCGATTAATCGCCACAATCTGGACATACTGACTCCCTTAATCAAGCGTCAATTCTAAGCGTCGTCTTCAACTACAGAAAATTGAAGGTTAGGTTTTATATGCGCTGTCGGCAAGGTAGAGTTGCGTTATCGATTGTTGGCAAGGTAGCCTGCTCTGCCGGTAAGGTAGATTTGGCTTATGTAGACTGCTCTGTCGGTAGAGTTGGGTTATCTACTGTTGGCAGGGTTGGAGCCCCTTCAGGCCGCCGACAGCGCTATACCGATGGTAAGGTAGATTGACGGTTGGGTTATCCGCCTACATAGTGTTGCATTCCAGTCTGTTGGCAAGGTTGGGTTACCGCCCTACTTGCAATTCCCGACTGCCGGCAGCGCTCTAGCTTATCGACCGAGTCCCCGCTCGGAGGGTAAGGTAGATTCTCACTGACGGTTGGGTTATCACCGACATAGTATTGCATTATGCTCTGTCGGCAATGTATAGTTGAGTTTACGACTATTGGTAAGGTCGGGTTATCACTCTACCTGCAATTACCTACCACCAACAAGGAAGCGCTCACCTTACCGACCGAGTGACAGCTCCTAGGGTAAGTGGACCCGAAGTCTCCTAGATTACCTACTCAGACAGACACAGACTGTCGCGGGCAGACAGGCAGTCACAGACACAGACAAAGACCGAAACAGACACAGATACAGACACGGGAAGACAGAAAGACGGAGACACAGACACAGACAGGCACAGATACAAATAAATACAGATCGATATAAACACAGACACAGACACACAGATTTAGATGTACACAGACACAGACGGACACAGACACACAGATTTAGACGTACACAGACACAGACGGACACAGACAGACAAATCCACAGACGACCTAGACAGACACATACACAGCCAGACACGGACACAGACAGGTCCAGGCAGAGACAGACATACACTGAGAAACGGAGGTAGTCAGGTACATACACAGACACAGATATATACAGACAGACCCATACACACACAGATGGGGACACAGATATTCACAGGCAGACAGAGACAGACAGAGAGACACAGACACGGGAAGACATAAAGACGGAGATACAGACAGAAAAAGATGTACACAGGCAGATAAAGACAGATAGGCACAGACACAAATACAGACAGACTGAGACACAGACACACACAGAGTCAGAAATACACAGGCTCACAGACAGAAACACAGACACAGACAGACCCATACACACAGACTCAGGCACAGACACAGACAGACACAGCTACAGCCACAGACAGACATAGACACGGGATGACAGAAAGACGGAGACACAGACAGAGAGAGACGTACACAGACAAATAGAGACATACAGGCACAGACGCATATACAGACAGACTGAGACACAGACACACACAGACTCAGATATACACAGGCTCAGACACAGTCAGACACAGACAGATACAACAGACACAGCCAGGTACAGACAGAGACAGACAGACAGACAGACACAGACACAGGTAGTCACAAGCAGACACAGTCAGACATAGACATATACATACACAGGCACAGACGGGTACAGATAAGTACAGACAGAGAGAGGCTAATACAGACAAGGGCCGACACAGGTAGTGACAGACCCAGGAATACACAGGATCGGCAGACTAAGACACACACGTACCCAGCAATAAGCAATAACCCATATTTGCTTCATATAAATTAATCCAGTATACACGTACTGTAGAGGAATTCGAATAGACATATTGTTACGTAAACATAATTATTTAGTTTTAATATTTTTATGTTACAGGAAAAATCGCTATTGTACGAAAACGAATCGAGTGTTATTCGTAGAGAAGAAAGTAGGCTTCTTATAATGGCGACAGCATTAAGGCACAATCAGTGTGATCTTGAATTAGAAAATAATTTACATTTAGTTGATTGTCATCTGCCGCATGAAGAATACAAATCAAAGTATAGATTTTTGAAATCTTTCCCAGAGAAAGATCTGATCAAATACTATTATTGCCCCCAATGTTGGACGAGTTTACAATTTGTAGAAAATTTATGTAAGTGCAATCATTGTAATGAGGAGTACAGTAAGTCCTTATTAGAAGATGTGGGTAGTTATTTTGTTTATATACCTCTGAGAAAACAGATTGTGGAAATTGTAAATAGTAATCTGTACGAGAATTTTCGATACCAGTGCCATGAAAGTGATGTTGTTAATAATAACTTATATCAACAATTATTACAAAGTAACACAATTCGTCCCAATGATCTATCCATACAGTGGAATGTTAACGGCGTTAGCTATTTTAAATCCTCTAATCGAAGTATTTGGCCAATTCAAGTCTGTATTAATGAATTGCCTTACCGTTTGAGGAAGAACGATATAATTTTATGCGGCTTGTGGGAAGGGATAAATAAGCCTTGTATGAACTTGTATTTGAAGCCATTCATAACAGAGTTATTGGAATTACAGAATAATGGTATTACATGTACGACATTCTTACACAGTGAACCAATTCAATTAAAAGTTCATGCCCTTTTATGTATTGTTGACTCTGTTGCACGACCAATGGTACAAAATATGAAGCAATTCAATGGAATTTATGGTTGCCCATACTGTTACCATAAAGGTGAGGTTGTAGTTAGTGGTAGAGGGTTTTGCCGTGCATATGATTATGCAATTAAGGAAACTCGTACACGAGCGAAACACAATGAACATTCTAGTAAGGCCGTGGAACTTGGGATATCAGTTAAAGGTGTTAAAGAACCTAGCGTTGCATTCCTGATATCGACATTAGATATCATTAACTCATATCCACCGGAGTATATGCACGGATGTTTACTTGGGGTGGCAAAATTGTTCGTAACTGCATGGTTTAATCCAAAAAATATTGGTAATGACTTTTACATCGGTGATAAGATGAACGAGTTCAATAAGAAATTCACAGCCAGTAACAAATAAATTGAAAGCGAATGAATGGAAAAGTTTTACTTTGTACTATTCCATATATTGTTTAAAAGGAATAATGAAAGTAAAATACATTAGGCATTGGAATTTATTCGTGTATGGATTAAATTTATTACTGAAAGAAAATGTATCGGTTAGTGATAGTAATTTAGCACATGATGCCTTTATTCAATTTGTTCGGGATATTGACAAATTGTATGGAAAGAAATATTTGAAATTTAACGTACATTTATTGACGCACATAAGAACATTTGTCAAAAATTATGGTGCTATATGGGCGTGGTCAGCATATCCATTTGAAAGTTTTGATGGTGTCATCAAAAATTTATTTTTTGGAACGCAGTACATATCCGAACAAATTTGCAAATCATTTAACCGTATACGATTCATTAAAAATAATGCTCATGTGTTTAATGACCCGAAATGTAACAAAAGAGTAGTCACCCAATTTTTAAATATAATGAACCAATGCAAAATAAAAAATTGTATAGAATATGAAAATGACTTAAGGGTGTTTGGTAAACCAGGAACAATCAATTTGTCAATTATCGAGAAGGTTCTCATTGAAGAATTAGTAGGAGAAACTATACAAGAAAAATGTAGCACTTACCATAGATTTATATACAACCAAATTCTAATACATACAGTTAATTACAATCGCTTAAAGAAGAGGCATAATAGTACAGTGGTAACAGATGATGGTGGTATCATGATAATTTCTAAATTAATAAAGATCAGGTGTGTAGAATCAAATGATATCAAATATATAATTATGGGTGAAAAACTAGAAATACTAAATGAAGAATTATGTAGATCCAATAACTTTTCTTCAAGCAATTATTCTTTTGTCACTATAAGATCAGGCACTATAATTTGTTATAATTATTTCTCAATAAATAAAAAAGCTGTTAATATTAATACTGAAAACAGAAATTATGTGATACCGATTGTTAATAAGTTTGAGACTGATTAAAAACTAAGAACTAATAAGAGAATGCCCAGTTATGTAACTGCGGTCTAGAAGTACAATTTTTAATTTAATTTTCTCGTTTTCATAATTTTAGATTTCATTATTATAATATTAACAGTTCATAATCATAACATGATATTCGAGTTCTTTTTCTTCTTTCATTCGCAGCATATTTCTGTACATATCTGTGTATAACTGTGTCGGCTCTCAAACTTATTCAATATTAGCCAGTAAAAAACAATGTGATTTAAGGCTTGTTGCCAGAAAGAAGAGATCTACATTACGGTTTTAGAAATAATATGCTTTACTGGAAGGTCAACGAGCAATACCGTTCGGATCCCACAAAAATAATAACGCCCTCAATTACTGTTCAAACTACTCAGGTCAGTTTCTCACTGCTATTGCCTACTTTTATAATAAATATCCAAAATCAATCCTGTAAAGACTAACAGACACATGCACAGGTAACACATACGTAGAAAGACATAGACACAGACTTACACACACAGACACAGAGATAGACACCGACACAATGCTGACAGGCACAGACAGAAACAAATCAAGATCAACACAGACAAACTCAGGCGCAGAGGTATACAGACATGGACAGATACAGATGGACAGACACAGTCACGAACAGCGACAGACACGGACAAACGCAGGTACGGCAGGCTCAAGCACGGACAGAGACAGGCACATACAGACGCAGACACAGGCAGACGCGGATACAGATTGACAGACACGGTCAGACACAGACGCGGGCAGATGCAGATATGGACAGATACAGACGCGGGCAGACGCAGCCACGGACATACGTAGGCGCGGGCAGACACCGACATTGATAGTCACAGACACGAACAGACGCCGACACGGACAAACGCAGACATGGACAGACGCCGATATGGACAGACACAGACACAGACAGTCAGGCACGGACAGACGCATATACAGAATCACAGACACGGACAGACGTAGTTTCGGACAGTCGCGGACACGGACAGATACAGACGTGGACAGTCACAGACACGAGCAGATGTAGGCAGGGACAGACGCGTTCACTGGCAGATGCAGGCGCGGGAAGACACAAACATGGACAGTCAGAGACGCAGACCACACACACGGGCAGACGCGGACACAGAGTGACAGGCACGAACAGACGCAAACACCGTCGGTCGTTGGCATGGACAGACGCAGACACGGACGGACGTAGGTACGGACAGACGCCGACACGGACAGACACGGACAGACGCAGGCACGGACAGACAGGCACGCCCAAACGCAGTCACGGGCAGAAGAAGGTAAAGACTGACATACACGGTCAGACGCAGACACGGGGAGACAGATTCAGACTGTCAGATTCGGGCAGACGCAGAGACAGACTGACAACATGGAGCGACGCAGATACGGACGGTCGTACGCATGGACAGGCATAGACATGGATAGACGCAAACAC
The DNA here is from genome assembly GCA_036365515.1 of Torymus aiolomorphi. NCBI lineage: Eukaryota > Metazoa > Arthropoda > Insecta > Hymenoptera > Torymidae > Torymus > Torymus aiolomorphi. The sequence goes on along the minus strand of CM070875.1, from coordinate 169,817,177 downwards.
GGACAGACAGGGACAGAAACAGACACGGACAGAAACAGACACGGACAGAGGTAGACACGGACATACGTAGGCGCGGGCAGACACAGATGCAGACAGACGCAGACTTCGGCAGACGCAGGCACGGACATACAGACATGGACAAATGCAGGCATTGACAGACCCATACACGGCAGACACTGACATGGACAGAGACAGGCACGGACAGACGCAGGTACAGATTGACAGGCACGGACAGACGTAGTCTCGGACAGACGCGGACAAGGACAAACACAGACGTGGACAGTCACAGACACGGGCAGATGTAGGCAGGGACCGACGCGATCACGGACAGACGTAGGCGCGGGCAGACACAAACATGGGCAGTCACAGACGCAGACCATACATACGGGCAGACGCAGACACAGAGTGACAGACACGGACAGATGCAAACACCAACGGTTGTAGGCATGGACAGACGCAGACACGGACGGACGTAGATACGGCCGACGCAGACACGGACGGACGTAGGTACGGCCGACGCAGACACGGACAGTCGTAGGTACAGACCGACGAAGACACGGATAGACACAATCATAGACAAACGCAGGCACGGACAGCCGCAGTCACGGTCAGACGTAGGCACGGGCAGACACAGACACGGACAGCCGCAGACATGGGCAGACGCAGACATGGACAAATGCAGGTACGGACAGATACAGACACGGACAGAGGCAGACACGAACAGACATAGGCGCGGGAAGACACAGAATAGACAGTCACAGATACTGGCAGACGTAGGCATGGCCAGAAGCGGACACGGATAGACGTAGGCGCGGACAGACACAGATACAGACAGACGCAGAAATGGACAAACGCAAGCACGCAGAGACACAGACAAGGACAGACACAGCCACGGACAGACGTAGGCACGGACAGATGTAGACACGGATAGATACAGACATGGACAAAAACGTAACTGATAGACACAAGACACGGACAAACCCAGACGCAGCAGACATAGACACGGACAGAGACGGGTACGGACAGACGCAAACACGGACAAACGCAGACAGGAGCAGTCACAGACACGGACAGACGTAGGCATGGACTGACACAGGCACGGACTGACACAGGCACGGACAGACACAGACACGGACAAATGCAGGCACGGACAGACACATACAATGACAAACACTGACAGACACAGACAATGACAAACGCAGGCACGACAGACACGGAATCGGACAGAGACAGATACGGACAGATGCAGATACAGATTGACTGACACGGACAGACGCAGATACGGGCAGACGCAGACACGGACAGATGCAGAGATGGACAGTCATAGACACGGACAGACGCAGGTACATACAAGGGCAAGCGTAAGCATGGGCAGATGCAGACACGGAAGAAGACCTGATTTATCTGATTATGCAATCAGATTATCAAAATTGCGTTGCGCGGGAAAAAATGGGTTAAAGGTATAGTATACAGAAAAAATGGGTTAAAGATATAGTATTTTGTCTGTGTCACGGGGTGGATTTTCGGGCTAAGGCACGTTTCACCTGCGTACCTTAGCGGTTCAATTCCGTATCTCTCGGTTCAACTTCCGGAGATGTAATAGCCAGATTAGGTAACAGACGCTACAACGTCGTGCAATGTTAACCTAATCTGGTTACTTACCGTGCAACACGCAAGTCGAAGACTCGGGCTTTATTTCTCACGAGTGACTCGAACTCCTCTCCTGGTCACTGGTTCGTGTGCCGGCTGCTCAGATGAAACGAAACGTATCCTCTTACGTAACGACCGCGGAGGCGTCGCACAGTGGGCAAAAATGGACAAAATTCTTGTGACAGCTCAGTTTTTGACGAATCTTGATAATTTTTATTTTTAAATACTCTTAATCTTCTAGAGAATAATGTGTCACTGCGAAAATTACGATAATATTGCCCAAAAATAAATAGCGGCGATAATATATTTTTAACGGAAAAATTCTAACTCTATCACTATTCGCTCGTCAACCCCCACTTTCGAATGGTTTTCTAAGTAATGTTTTTAAAAGTTTATAGTTCTGCATCAGGTTCTGCCTCAAAATAAATGCAAATTATACATATTTTTTTTAATATTATAGCCTCATTTTACTTGAGTTTGCGGTTTGTAGGTTTGTGTTTTATGGGTTTTATTGATTTGCAGGTTTGGAGTTTGTGGGTTTGGAGTTTGTGGGTTTGGAGTTTGTGGGTTTGGAGTTTGTGGGTTCTGGGTTCATAGGTTTAGGGTTTGTGGGTTTATGGGTTTAGGGTTTATGGGTTCAGGGTTTATGGGTTTAGGTTTTATGGGTTTAGGGTTTATGGGTTTATGGGTTTAGGGTTTATAGGTTTAGGGTTTATGGGTTTATGGGTTTAGGGTTTATGGATTTAGGGTTTATGGGTTTAGGGCTTATGGGTTTAGGGTTTATGGGTTTAGGGTTTATGGGTTTAGGGTTTAGGGTTTATGGGTTTAGGGTTTATGGGTTTAGGGTTTATGGGTTTAGGGTTTATGGGTTTAGGGTTTATGGGTTTAGGGTTTATGAGTTTAGGGTTTATGGGTTTAGGGTTTATGGGTTTAGGGTTTATGGGTTTGGGGTTTATGGGTTTAGGGTTTATGGGTTTAGGGTTTATGGGTTTAGGGTTTATGGGTTTTGTGGGCTTGGCTTTGTTGGGTTTAAGATTTATGTATTTATGTTTATCATTTATCAAGTAATTTATGTCTTTAGTCTACATTGCCTGTATAAATATCGTTATAAGGTCCGTACCTAACCTCAAAATTTTTATGAATACAAAAACATGATTTTCGCAGTGAGAGGTTGTTCTGTAGTATCCTCTGAATACGTATACCAATTTTGGTGAAGTTTCGTTGAGAATTGAGTTGTCACAAGAATTTTGTCCATTTTTTCCCACTGTGCGTCGGGGAGCGGGGAATGAATAAGGTCGCGAAACAATAACTCGAGTGGATAAAGTTAATAACAAAAGACTATGGTTTATTGAATAAAAGGTAAAATGAGTTGAATGAATAATTAATAATTTAGACAGTGGAAGTGTCGCGTTGAAATATGTTAATTTCCCTACCTAACGGTGCGCCAGCACGTTATCTCAGACGTTATCTCAGACGTCAGCTGTCTCGAGGACTGACGTCACGCTCGCGATAATTTACGCCGCGCACGTGAGGTATAATACGCCTCACGTGTGCGGTACTCTACGCACGCGCTCAGTGAGTAAAGCGACGATGTGTGAGAGCAGTCGCGATCGCCGCGCGACGCACACACGTATAAGTGTGAGAGAGAGGTTAGATGGCGGGTTTACACGTGTGTGCACCTATTGTGCGCACTCACCGGCTTTGAAATAGCCGGTGATTTGGCCTCGCGTTTAACCTTGATGAAGTGCGAACCCGATGCCCACACTCTCTCCTCGCACTTGCTCTCACCGCACAAGAACGCCTACTCGAAGCCGATGTCCAGGCACGACGAGTCTGGACCAGCGGTTACGTGTTATTACTCGCGTCGCGGATGATGCGTGCACGCTTACCATGTTAGGTCTTCGGCGGATTTGACTCGGTGGCCTAGCATCCTCGCGTGCACCCTCTCGACTCAACTGGCATCGAAGCTCGGTCCTTCACAATCTCTCGAACTGTAGCAACGCCAGGCGATCGGCTGTTCTGCTCGTGGAAGTCGCTTTTATTCACAGTACGACAGGTTGAATCAGCCTGCCGTACAGTCTCGGTACACTTCACGTACTTCCCACGTAAGTCCGTGAAGTCACACTTTTCCGGCAGAGTAAATGGCCTTAGTAAAGCACACTACTTCTTTACTGAGGTTGAGCGAGTGACAAAACACGTTGTCACTCGCGAAATTCGCGATAACAAAATTCGCGAACTCGCACGCATGTATCTCTAACGAGCGGTAACAACAAGATGGATGCCGGGCTCTTTCGCGCCGCCTCGCTCATCGTCTCGTCGATGCAGCTCCAATTCTGCATTGACGCGGCCTCTAGCGTTCGCTACCACGAACTTACTAATTACCGACGTCGGTACGGCAGGCCGTGACACCCCCCACCCAGACGTCGCTTATCTACAGATGGGCGACTCTGTACACCAATCCGTCGTCGGTTGTACCTGGAAAGTCTGAGACAGCTTTGTCTCCGGCTAGTCTTGTCAGCTCTCGAGGTTTTGAGGTTTGCCTCGAAGCTGCGTCAAACTATCGCCAGGTAAAAACTTTCTTCACTCTTCAGTAACTGAAGATTTAGCTTCGGTAGAAGCTTTCTCTTTCTCTAGCTCTACAGGCTGATCTACCTGTAGAGCTAGCAATACGTGCTTCGCTTTGCTGTCTTGGTTGTCTACCGAGACAGTAATGTTCGCCTCTTCGCGTCGGCGGCCTCTCGTTGGCCACTGCTCCATGTATAGCCGGCACGCTGGTGTGTGGTACGTTTTCCAGCCAGACGACGGTGGTGGTGAAAGCCAGGTCTTCTTCGTTATTTTCCGACCTGATCGGGCCCAGCGCCCGCTGGCGGCTGGGTTTTCGCAAACGGCGGGACGCTCATCGCCGTGTTCTCTTTCTTCTTCTTCCTATTTTCTTCTTCTCCTCTTAAGATCAGTTCTTACCCTCGGAGATTCTTCGGATTCTCGAAACTCAGAATCGAACTTCCGTAGCCATAGTGCTGGACAGGCGAAACGACCTGTCGAGCTACCCTTTGCACTTACTGACACCCGGCTGGTGTGATGCAGCGCATTGCGGGGTGGCTTTCCCCTAGGGTATGCTCGAATCAGATAGGTCGTTTCTAAGGTCACCGCCTACGTTACCTGGAGTTAAACACACTCCAAACCAGGCATCGTTACCGTCGATTCGACAAATAAATCGGGAACGGGATGCCTGGCGGCACAAAGCGGATGCGGAGTTAAGCTTTGACGCATTTACGGCACTTGGCGAAACCTCTGGTCACTTTTATCAGTCACTGGTGTGACCGGCCGGGAAATGACCTGTCATCGCGGCTTAATTTTGGGCAAAATTAGTTGGCCAACGATGCTACGTGAGAGGATCGCCTGAGCTGGCCCAGAGGCATTCGGCTTCCGGTCGAGGGGTCCTATCCCTCCGAGGATATTATACTCTCTTCTTTTCGCCTGAACGTCGACGGCTTGGTGGATTTTCCTACCTCTCTTTCCACCAGTCTTCGAACGATAACAGCGGTACGATGTTTTTCGGCTCCGAAGTATGTTACCTGCCGTCGCTGGAATCTACCGTTGACCTGTCCTGCTCGTCACTTGCCGTGAGCTTCTTTGATTAAACGGTATGTCTCAACGTCTATTCTTCAGCGACGACAGGCTGTGGCTCTCTCGGCTTCTCAGTAGCCTATCTCGCCACAGCCATAGCAGCGAATGAGACCTGAGGGTTGTCTTTGACCTTGTCGACGGTCGTCCTTGCTCTTTGAGGTCCTCCAATGAGTCCTCAGGGCTATCCTTGACCTTTCTCGTCGGTCGTCCTTGCTCTTTGAGGTACACGACCTTAGAGCTGTCCTTGACCTTGTCGACGGTCTTCCTTGCCCTCGTAATGAGGTCTTTGTTTCTCCTTCAAACAATTTCATGGAGCTTTCACTTCGACTGCTATGGTACTTCGAACTGTCAATGCTCACGCCGTTTTCTCTTCCCAGACGTGGCGGCCTCGTTTGTCTTCTTTGTCTTCCGAAAATCATCGTCACTCTCTTCTTCGTCGTCACCACTGAATTCTCTTCATCTCGTTCCTTGCTTAGCAGTGACTTTCAGTCTTCTGGTTCTCTCTTCTTTCTTCGTCGGCTTCTTCATTGATTATTGCGACATGTTCTCTCCCTTTCTTGTGCCGCACATCACCAAGGATTCGACTTGCCCTGGTGAGCCCCCCCCCCCCTCCTAGGCTCTGCCGCGGCTTTAAGGCAGCGGTTGAGTCCTGCTTACCAGCGGCACCTGAGAAGGGGACTGTACCTTTCATAAAGGTTGCCCCTAAATCTTCTTTTTTTCCATATAAAGGGCTTGTTCTTCACCTGTCATCTTCAGATCTTGCTTTCTCTTGCCGCTGTCTTTACATGCTCTTGAGCGTGTATTTCAGAGTGTGGTTGTGTATGCGGTTTCTATTAAAGGGATCGTTCCCTAAGGCGCACCTTCTTAATATAAATAAATAATTTATAATATTGGTTTTGTCTACCTAACATACACGCTCTGAATTGCACCTCGAGTTGCAGAAGGGTTGATACCAGTTACTCGACTTCAAAACGCACTGGCTGGTTTTTCTCTTAATTTGCCAGTAATTGGTGCTTAGATCCCGATTTAGCACGAATTACTGGTTTGTCGCTGTTTTTCAGCTATTCTAAAATTTTTACTCTGTAAAAAAAAAAAAAAAATGCCAGCCAGGTCACCGCGGGTTCGAATCTACCCCTCAGTTCGATTCTTTGTCTCTGATTCGAATCCCCTGAGGGTATTGTCTATACTAGCCTTCACTAGGCTAGAAACTGGTATCGATTAAACGCTCGTCACAAATTTAGTCGAGTGTTCAATCCCCTGATGCTTCTCCTCACAAATTTTTATTATTGTTTAAACAAATTATAATTATTGTTTAAACAAACAAAAGTTTCGCTCGCAATTTAATTTCGCCTAGGCGCACCGTATCTGACTATTTGACACGATAATCTATAAAAAAAAATAGCAACTTTGTAGCCTACAGCAATTTATCTTGATTTTTCTCAAAAATCTTCGAACTTCTACCCCCAGAGGTTTGCTGTAGGTTGGTTGTTGTACTTAAGTCACTTCCTAACTAAAAATCTAAAAAAAAAATCGGATAAATACAAAAAGAAATTTTTGGGATTCGAACCTTGCTCCTTCGAAGTCAAAATTTCGCTATATTCCCAAGCACATACACGTTCAGGGCACCAGTTGTCACGGGGTGGATTTTCGGGCTAAGGCACGTTTCACCTGTGTACCTTGGCGGTTCAATTCCGTATCTCTCGGTTCAACTTCCGGAGATGTAATAGCCAGATTAGGTAACAGACGCTACAACGTCGTGCAATGTTAACCTAACCTGGTTACTTACCGTGCAACACGCAAGTCGAAGACTCGGGCTTTATTTCTCACCAGTGACTCGAACTCCTCTCCTGGTCACTGGTTCGTGTGCCGGCTGCTCAGATGAAACGAAACGTATCCTCTTACGTAACGATCGCGGAGGCGTCGGGGTGCGGGGAATCACTAAGGTCGCGAAATGATAACTCGTGTGGTTAAGGGTATGGCTTATACCAGCAGAGTTCTCTGCCGTACCGACCACAATGTTTTTAATTAAATATTAATTGTTATAAGCTTTTCCTTGAAATCTGAGAGTCGACGCACAAAGGCTAACTTATTATCTAATTCCTGGTCAAATTTTAGATAAATCTATTGGAAAATAAAGACGAAATTTGAAAAATCGCAACGTCGCATATTACTATATTAACCTCAAAATATGACATCTTGCGATTTTTCAAATTTCATCTTTATTTTTAAATAGATTTATCTGAAATTCGACCGGAAATTAGGTAATAAGTTTGCCTTTGTGCGTCGACTCTTGGAATTAAAGAAAAATCTTTTAACAATTAATATTTAATTAAAAACGTTGGGGTCGGTAGGGCAGAGAACTCTGTCGGTATAAGACATCCCCTTAAAGTTAATAACAAAAGACTATAGTTTATTGAATAAAAGGTAAAATGAGTTGAATGAATAATTAATAATTTAGACAGTGGAAGTGTCGCGTTGAAATAGGTTAATTTCCCTACCTAACGGTGCGCCAACACGTTATCTCAGACGTCAGCTGTCTCGAGGGCTGACGTCACGTTTGCGGTAATTTACGCCGCGCACGTGAAGTATAATACGCCTCACGTATGCGGTACTCTACGCGCGCGCTCACCGAGTAAAGCGACGATGTGTGAGAGCAGTCGCGATCGCCGCGCGACGCACACACGTATAAGTGTGAGAGAGAGGGTAGATGGCGGGTTTACACGTGTGCGCACCTGTTGTGCGCACTCACCGGCTTTGAAATAGCAGGTGGTTTGGCCTCGCGTTTAACCTTGATGAAGTGCGAACCCGATGCCCACACTCTCTCCTCGCACTTGCTCTCACCGCACGAGAACGCCTACTCGAAGCCGATGTCCAGGTACGACGAGTCTGGACAAGCGGTTACGCGTTATTACTCGCGTCGCGGATGATGCGTGCACGCTTACCATGTTCGGTCTTCGGCGGATTTGACTCGGTGGCCTAGCATCCTCGCGTGCACCCTCTCGACTCAACTGGCATCGTAGCTCGGTTCTTCACAATCTCTCGAACTGTAGCAACGCCAGGCGATCGGCTCTTCTGCTCGTGGAAGTCGCTTTTATTCACAGAACGTCAGGTAGAATCAGCCTGCCGTACAGTCTCGGTACACTTCACGTACTTCCCACGTAAGTCCGTGAAGTCACACTTTTCCGGCAGAGTAAATGGTCTCAGTAAAGCACACTACTTCTTTACTGAGGTTTAGCGAGTGACAAAACACGTTGTCACTCGCGAAATTCGCGATAACAAAATCCGCGAACTCGCACGCATGTATCTATCACGAGCGGTAACAACAAGATGGATGCCGGGCTCTTTCGCGCCGGCTCGCTCGTCGTCTCGTCGATGCAGCTCCAATTCTGCATTGACGCGCCCTCTAGCGTTCGCTACCACGAACTTACTAATTACCGACGTCGGTACGGCAGGCCGTGACATCTGTATTTTTTAATATTCTAAATATTTAGTATTAAGGGGACCCCGAACTTAATACATAAAAATATATGGGACATCCAGAATGTATTTCATTTAATACATGCGATACATGATACTTTGCAGAAATATTAGTTATCTGCACCGTGTACATATATTTCGAGTTAACTTCCAAAAGCTAATTCTGTTAAGCTTTTGCAGAGAAAATTTAGAAAAACCAATTTTATTTCCTGTTAAAATAGACAAAAAATAAAAATAAAATTTTATATCATTAACTTGAGTTTCATAGCTATAATTATTAAAAGTATTTGCATAACATCAGTTATAATATTCTACAGCTGAAAGAATACTACAGAAAAATCTTCACGAAAAACTATAGATATGCAAATAAATTATCATTTTCTACAGCAAAAATAAATCCTGCAGAAAAACCTTTACGAAAAACTGTAGGTATACAAATAAGTTATAATTTTTAATAGCTAAAAATATCCTGAAGAAAAATCTTTACGAAAAAACGTAGGTTAACAAATAATTATATAAATTTTAACAAAATAATACATAATTCTTTTCAAACCATTATTTTCTCAGTTTACATATGCATTTTGGGTATCTTGTATGCGCGTTTAATAAATATTTAATGCTTACACTTCTTTTTTTTTTTACTTAGTAAAAATATGAAATTAATTTATATTTTTACACAAGACTTAAAAAAGTCAATATTACAAAAAAAATGCAGTTATGCAAATAAGTTATAATTTTCTACAGCAAAAAAATCCTACAGATAACCCTTCATGAAAATCTGTAGGAATATAAAGAAGTTATACAACTTTTTAGAGCTAAAAAATCCTGTAGAAATAACTGCACGAAAAACTGCAGGTTAACAAGTAAGTTATAATTTTCTACAGCAAAAAAAAGAAAATCTACAGAAAAACCTTCATGAAAATCTGTATGAATATAATGAAGTTATTACTTTCTACAGCTAAAAAATCCTGCAGAAATACCTGCACGAAAACCTGCAGATTAACAAATAAGTAATAATTTTCTACAGCAAAAAAAAATCATGTAGAAAAACCTTCACGAAAAACTGTAGGTATACTAATGAGTTATAATTTTCTATAGCAAAAAAATCCAACAGAAAAACCTTCATGAAAATCAGTAGGAATATAAAGAAGTTATAACTTTCTACAGGTAAAAAATCCTGCAGATATAACTGTACGAAAAACTGCAGGTTTACAAATAATTTATAATTTTCTACAGCAAAAAAAAAAAATCATGTAGAAAAACCTTCACGAAAAAATGTACTGTATACTAATGAGTTATAATTTTCTATAGCAAAAAAATCCAACAGAAAAACCTTCATGAAAATCAGTAGGAATATAAAGAAGTTATAACTTTCTACAGGTAAAAAATCCTGCAGATATAACTGTACGAAAAACTGCAGGTTTACAAATAATTTATAATTTTCTACAGCAAAAAAAAAAAATCATGTAGAAAAACCTTCACGAAAAAATGTACTGTATACTAATGAGTTATAATTTTCTATAGCAAAAAAATCCAACAGAAAAACCTTCATGAAAATCTGTTGGAATATAAAGAAGTTGTAACTTTCTGCAGCTAAAAAATCCTGCAGATATAACTACACGAAAACTGCAGGTTTACAAATAAGTTATCATTTTCTACAGCAAAAAAAAAAATCATGTAGAAAAACCTTCACGAAAAACTGTAGGAATACTAATAAATTATAATTATCTACAGACAAAAAATCATGCAGAAAAACCTTTACGAAAAACTGTAGGTATCGAAATCCTACAGATAAAATGATCAAAACATTCTACAGGATTGTATGCAGAATTATCTGAAGAGCAAAATCCATGTAGGTATTCATACATGAAAATCTTTAAGGTTTACTGCATACTAGTATACGTGACTACCTACAGAGAAATCAGCAGAGAATCCAGCAGGGAATGCTGCAGAAAAATCTGCAGAAAAAATTGCATGATTTTCTGCATATTTTTTCCATAAGGGTTCACTTTCAGGTAAGCATGAATCGTAGATTCTGCAAATCCTTGTTTCACCTCTTCCATTACGTAAATAAAGTCTAGTTGTAGTTGTATGAGTAAAATAATATTGCCGCTAATAGGTTTCTTTTGATCACCTTCAAACATACTAGCTGCACTATCAACTTGAGCTACTACTTTATTAGTGATAACCACTGCGCAGCCAAATTCATCAGCTAATCTAAGCAATAGTCGAAGAAATTTGGCTAAATAATGCATTTGGCGAGCTGCCAATTCTCCTCTTCCAGCAAAATCTCTCCTGTATAATGCAGTAGTACTATCTACTATCAGTAGCCCATATCTAGATTCTGACATCATAGCACTGGCTTTTATCAAAAGCTGAGTTTGGTGGTCAGAGTTTTATGCACGGGCAGTTGCAACATTGTCAAGTACACTATCCCCACTGATGTTATGAGAAGATACTGGCATTACTACTAGTACTGCTCCTTCGATAAGAATCTGTAGTTCAAAGTCTATGAGAATTATATAACCTGAAAATGAAAAAAATTTTCACAAAGTATCTATTCTTTATTTTTTTTTAAGTTATATTTATTTTTTTACATATGGTATATATATATATATTCACATCTGAGACGCATTTTGAGGATTATATAGGTCATATATACCGAATTTTGAGGATTTTGTAGGCATTTTGAGGAGTTTCCTCAAAAGTCCAAAGCACTCGAGAGGCAGTTTGAGGATTTTTCAGCGGTTTCCACAATAGTGTGTTAATACATCGATTTCGGAAATTCCGTGATATTTTTCCGTAAAAGCGGGCGCCGCAGGCGTCGTGGTGTTAGTCAATAACCTTAGGGTCATTATTTCTTTAGTCACGCGCTTGTTTATTGGTTGTTTATAACAATGTTTATATTTGTGTCACCACTATTGTACAAATTCTTTATGAAATCCTCAAAATACCGTCCAATGATATTTATATATATATATATATATATATATATATATATATATATATATATATATATATATATATATATATATATATATATATATGTATATATATATGTATAAAAGTATGCTCATGCCATCAGCTAATTGAAATTCATATCTTTTTTTTACCTAATTATACGTATATTTAAAAATACCATATACAACATACGATATTTTGAGGCTATTTTGTAGAGTCACAGTTTTGTTGTTGTTATATATGTTGTTATATATACTTTCTCTTTTTTTCATTCTTTTTTTCTTTTTTTCTGTCTCTCTCTCTCTCTCGCTCTCTTCGAGTATAAATTATTACGTGGGCTACTTAAATGTAGAATACTAAATTTTTGCATAAATTCATTAATAATATTTATACCATAAATAATTACATTGGCTCTAATTTTTAATTGATGCCGTTAAGTACAACATATCCGTACATGTGCAGAATCATGATTTATATTTCATTATCAAACATATTTTTCCTTGTGTCCGTCCTTTTTAAACGAGAATAAAATAAAAAATTCATATAAATCTATAGCCTGCTCAAAAGTCGTTTACATTTTACTAACCGTTTTATAAGCAACATATTTTATATCCTTTTCCCCCGTGTAAATATCATATAAGATCTCATATGAGAATTTCAGACAGCGCATATTTCGTATGAGATCTTATATTCGTCTTATGTCGTATGCAATTTTATATATTATGGGATCTCATATGAGATCTCATATGATATTTTCACGCGGGTGTGTACTTTCTATTTAAAAACTAAGTGATAGATTCATAGATCATTAGTTAATATGTAGAAGCAACCCATTTATACATTTTATCTCATCTTTAAACATATGAATATTTATATGAAAATGAACATGCCTTACACCTTGAACAGCAAACCGTTGGGCCCGCCAAGTATGTACGGGAGATCGAAGAAACACCCCTGCTAGAGCAGCTCTAGACTTCTCTTGTCCTTCCAAGATGCGTAATATTATAGAAAGTTCAAAATTGAGGAGGAATAATGAAAATAGTGATGTGTTGGTAAATATATAATTTTGTAAATAAGAATTTTTCCATCGGTCTTACAGTCTTACAAATTAAATTAAGATAATTAATATTTATGGCAGTCAGATTGCCCTTGTTTATAATCACCCCCGCAGAATCTGAAATAAAAAATTAATTAAATCCTGGAAAAAACTTTGTTAGCAATTAATAAAGAATGATAAATGTTATCTAATTTACTTGACTCTATCATTAAATTTACATTATTCCGATTTCTTAGAATGTGAATACTTTGAAGGCTTTCCCTCTTATATTTATTCTTAATCCACTGTTCCAAAATATCCACACTCCCAAAATCGAAAGAATGCAAACTATTTAAACAATGATCTTTTAAAGCCGATGTACAACTTGAGCTGGGTAAACTATATTGATGTTCATATATTCTCTTTTTCAAATATCTACCCATTTGACCAATATAACAACCATTACAATCCCTACAATTAATTTTATAAACTACTCCCGATTTTAAACATTTAATTAAGTTTTTATTTCAGATTCTGCGGGGGTAATTATAAACAAGGGCAATCTGACTGCCATAAATATTTATTTATTTAAACCAGAGTAGTACATGTTGTATTACATGTTATTGCTTACTTCAGGCCATGTTGATTTTTCAATACAAAGATTAAAGATATGTGTTAGTGCATTAATAATTTGATATGATAGTATTTTTAGTGTTTTGGTAGTAATGTTATCTACCCCACCATTTTTTATTTTCATATTATCAATTATTTGAAGAATTTCCTCGTTATTAGTCGGTTTCGTTAGATCTTTTCCAATTCTACAAAAGTACGAATTCATATGATTGGCAATTTGCGTCTGATCCTCTATTGTGCAATTGTTATTTAAAATGATCTTATTTATTGTGTTATTCTTTTTCAAGTTGGTTCCCATTGTTTTGTTTATGTATTTCCAAAGTTGCTTGTTATTATTGATATTGTTCTTAATTAAATTTCTTTCATGTTTTATTTTTGCCTCATTAATAACTTTGTCTAGCCTCTTTGTGTAATTCTTATATTCTAATTTTATTAGATTATTATTTGGTTCATTGCGCATTTTAATATATAGTTGTTCTTTCTTTTCACACGAGATCATTATTGCTTTAGATATCCAATCCTTCCTTGGATATCTCTTGTTATTTTTTGTTTTATGCGCTTCTTTAGACTTTTCTAAGCAGTCTTGTATTTCAGTTATCAAGAATGCGGTAGCTTCGTCGGGATCATGCATTGCCTCTATAACATTCCAACTTTTTGTAATGGCTATACTTGAAAGTTTATAATAATTATAGTGATACTGGATATTTTCTTGTTTTAATTTTGGTGGCTTATTCAGTTTCAAGAAAAGTGGATAATGATCAGTAAAAGGAATCGAGAGTTTAAAAGTTTTAGTGTCTATAGATGTAGCTTTTATGTACATGTTGTCAATGCATGTACCGCTTCCGCCACTATCATTTGGTCTAGTTGTATGTATAAAACCCGGGAAGAAACCCTTTTCCATCATATTGTCTAATAATTCTAAGCTATATTCATCATCTTTCATAATATCGATGTTAAAATCACCAATAATCAGGTGGTTTTTTATATTTCTTTTGCTATTGATAAATGATTTTACATTAATATAATGCGGAAATTTCAAGATTACTGTTGTTATTTAGACTTATTCGTGAGTTTAATACTTTGAGTCTATCAATTTCGATTATTTCAGTAATTTCTGATACACAATCTTTTATATATACAACGACACCATCATTTTGATTTAAGTTACCGTTATTGTAGTACAATTTATATCTCTGTATTGCAAAAAAGTGAGGATTGGATAAATTCCATGTTTCTGTACATACAATTATGTATGGTTTGATCTTCAAGCTCTTAAGGGGATGCCTTACTCGTACTATTACCGACCGAGCAATTCACACAGTTTCAAGCTGATTAAAAATAAAATACGTCGAATCACAAAAAATCAAGAGAACACTCTTCTGTGTTTTTTAACGTTCTATCATCCAGTCAAAGTTTGGAGTCGAAATATCAAGCCGTTTTTCAAAAACTTTGAACGAAATTAAATTTCGTTTGTTCAAAGTTTTTGCAGAAATGACTTGATATTTCGACTCCAAACTTTGACTGAATGATAGAACGTTAAAAAACACAGAAGAGTGTTCTCTTGATTTTTTGTGATTCGACGTATTTTATTTTTAATCAGCTTGAAACTGTGTGAATTGCTCGGTCGGTAATGGTAGGACTATGGCACCCCGTTAAGGGGGCTAGACACCTTTTTTCTCTGAAATAAGAAGTCACATTTTAATACATAAATGTAAACTAATTATTTCATACTTTTTACATATAAAAGTGGGTATATTTACCTTACCTTAAAACTTTCTCCGATATGGTCCAGAACCAAAGTCATCGATGAAACAAGTTTTTTCACTAACCGTAAGCTTTGAAATTTTCCTGTGGATGGATTGACTCCAGATTTGAACTAAATTATTCCTGAATAGTATAATTCTCATATGAGTGTAGGGATTTAGGATTAAATGTCGGAAAAAATTTTTACATCAGAAAAATTATGAAAAAATATAAAAAATTTAAAAAAATTAAAAAAACAACTCTTGAAAAACAGCACAATTTTTTTTTCTCATTAGATCAAAAATCCCTACACTCATATGAGAATTATACTATTCAGGAGTAATTTAGTTCAAATCTGGAGTCAATCCATCCACAGGAAAATTTCAAAGCTTACGGTTAGTGAAAAAACTTGTTTCATCGATGACTATGGTTCTGGACCATATAAAAGGCTCATCGGAGAATGTTTTAAGGTAAGGTAAATATACCCACTTTTATATGTAAAAAATATGAAATAATTAGTTTACATTTATGTATTAAAATGTGACTTCTTATTTCAGAGAAAAAAGGTGTCTAGCCCCCTTAATAAGAATATTCAATTTCGTATAATTTAGACTTCTAATATTGACCTGTAATATCAAACTATCTTTTTTATTTTTATTGAGAGTTTTAAGATCAAGAAATGACGTTTCTTCTTGTATTACTTCTTTTTGCAATTCTTCAATGAGATCGACGTGTTGCTCCATTATGTAGTTTGCTGTTTCCTTGGTGTCGTATGTGTTAGAGATGCGGTGCTGGCTCTAAACGGCGAAGTCAGCAAAGTTGCGCTAGTCCAGTTGTCTCTAGACGGCGAAGTCAGCATAGTTGCGCTAGTCGAGCTGGTCATCGTAGTGGCTTGATTGCTGTTTCCTACTTTACCTAAGTATCTTGGTATAGTAGGTCTTATCGGATAATCAGTCATATCTATATATCTATCGAGCTTATTCTTAAATATTGTACATTTCTCTGTGTCATTGGCCATATGTTTAACCTCAAAATTTGTGTTATATTTCGAGTTGCTGTAAAAACAATTGACACATGTAATGTCCCTGTTGAAAATATCCACGCGGATTTCCACGTGGATAATCCATGTGGATATCCTCGTGGATTTCCACGTGGATTGACATGGATTCCACATGGATTCAAATGGATATCCGCGTGGATCATCCACGCGGATATCCATGATGAAAATCCATGTGGATTATTTGAAATCCATGTGGATTCCGAGAACCAGCCCGATTTGAAAAATCCACGTGGCTTCCAACTAATCCACATGGATGTAGACAATTCGGCTGAAAAAATTCATATGAGACTCACTTGAATCTCACGTGATTCTCAGGTGAGTCATGCCAAATTCTCATGTAAGTCTCATGCGAGTCTCATGTTTCCACTAACAATATTAAATGAATTAATACTATTTTTTACTGTAATTAATTGTTTAAATTAATTTAATCGTTTTAATTTATTTTCTAATATGAAACTAGACATGTAAATAAAACAAACTGAAAAAATTAAACAGATGTATATATTTTTAAATGTTTTATTTTATAAAAGTATAAAAATATGTATTTCGGTACAAATAGTATTTTCGCCACCCTGAATATGGCCAAATAGAGCGTATGCCCTATTGAAAAAATCTTGTGATCAATTACATGATTTTTTCCAAAATCCGGGAATATGCTCTGCTTGATATATAACTCAATTTATTTATTATTTAGCAGTTTAATACTGCTTATAAATGAAGAATAACAGTTTAATGAAACTTTGAACGATAATATATTATCGTGCAAATGTTTCATTAGAATGTTAGTATAATTATTTGCAAGTATTACATTTTAAAAAATAATCAATTTAATTAAAAATATAGAATTAACTTTATTATTATAACAATTGTAATGTACCGATACAACTGTAAGTAAATAATAGAGAGATGTAACACACCTACAACATTAGAATAATTTTATTGATCATATTTTGCTTAATGTGGAAAAAGAAGAAACGATGTTCAACGAGCCTCGTGCTCACGCTCTCGACGCCGACCCGTGATAGCAAATTCACACGAGGCCGGCGCCGAGCGCGCCTACGTGTACTCGATATTAGTAGATACCGCAAGAACAGTCACGATGGCGACGGCGACATGGCGCGCGAGGAGGCGACGTCTTGGCGATGTTGTCCCCGTTGACAGAACTCAGCTGAAATTTTGCGTCAAACCTCATATAACAGAACAAAGTCGAAAGTATCTTTCAAATTTGTGTCCTGACTGGTCTTGGTGAACTCACATATAGTTATAAAAGCACTTCACATATGAAAGAGTATTGACATGTGGATGGCTTTACTATAGTTTATAAATTTTAATCAATTTTTAAATAAATTGTTTGTACATTCATTATTATATTTAATATAATTGAGGTTTTTTGTCCACCACTCACTGTTAGAGTCTAATATACATTTTAAAATATTTTAAATTATATATTTATTCATTTTGTTATTTTGTTATAGGCACATCTCCTTTGAGATCCACAATTCAGTTGTTCGTTGATAGATTTAAGACTTGGGTGGCTTTAGCGTAAGAAATATATTTGGACCCAATGAACTAAATAATATTGTAGATCTCTTGTACAAGATGACCAACATCAACTTTAATCATATGCAAACTGTAGCTAAAGAGACCAAGTACCTATAATATAAGCATACAAAATTTTCTAATTACATAGAATATTTTATATACTCATGGCTACGTAGTGCCTTTAGTTACAACTTTTATTAGTCGATAAGTCACTTATGGGCTGGGTGACTTTATCGCAGGAAATATTGGGATTATATGGACAAAATACCTTGATCATATTTGACTATAACAGTTATGACATGTATGTATTATTTTTACAAATAAAATTTTTATTTAACATGACATTTTTACAAAATCATACTTACATTTTCTTTTATTTTAAAATAATGTTTTAATAAAATACTTCACCATTATGGTCACAAAGAATCATATCACATATGATGCCATTAGATCCATCGGGTTCTAATAAATCCAGCGGTAAAGTCACTCATCCTATATTAAGTACTTATAAATGTGGATTTTTTATAACCAATTATGGTATTAATTTATTTATATTAGGACTCGTTCTATGTATAAATGAATAATGTGAAAGAGTTTAAATTATACGATGACTCATATTAAATAGTATTGACATGTGCGTAGCTTGGACTGTACTTTCTTTAATGTTATATTTATACTTATCGCAAGTATTTTATACATAATACTATATAAGTTATTGTTATAAAATTTACAGCTAAAGAAGAAACCCATGCATTATTGTTTAATGCTTCTTAAGTACTCATAAATGTGGATTTTTTATAATAAATTATGGTATTAATTTATCTATATTATGACCAGTTCTATTTATAAATGAATAATGTGAAAGAGTTAAAATTATATAATTACTCATATTAAATAGTATTGACATGTGCGTAGCTTGGACTGTACTTTCTTTAAAGTTATATTTATGCTTATTTGCAAGTATTTTATATATAACTCTATACAATTTCCAACAAAAGAAGTAAACTATTGCCAAGAAAGAAATTATTGCCAAATGATACTTGTTCATTAAAGTATATTGTTTTACAGCTTGTTTATTAAATGCAGCAATACATTAAAAACAATATTATATTCATAACATATACAAATAACCTTTCATAACCTTTTACAAACTGTAAGCTCTATTTTAATGATTAAATAGCATTTAGCAATAATGTATTGGAGACAGGATAGAATAAAAAAAACATGAAAGTTTAAGGCCTTACCTAGATATAAACCTGGAGAATATAATAAGCGTGAAGGTGACGGCTAGACTTAACCTATAGGCAACCAGAAGCAACGTCTGCGAGAAACTCAGCATGACCTCAGAGATTACAGCATGGACAGCAGCAGGTCTTTCTTCAAGAAGCCACAATGAACCCTCTCTCTCACGTTCGGACTTCTGTCGTCATAACTCTTGAAGCGTAAGCACCGGTTGCAACACGCGGCATTTGATTATGACTGTCGCGCATATGCATTTCCGTACAGGCGTCCCTCTCTTTTGCTCTCTCTTCCTCTCTCTCTCTAGTTCTCAAACTCTCAATAAACGCATGTGGGCGCTGTAATCATCAAACAACGTGTTGCAACTTGCGCTCTCGTGTTCATGGGTTACGAATAACGATTAATGACGTGAAAGAGGGTTCATTGTGGCTCCTTTAAGAAAGACATGCTGCTGGCCTTGCTGTCATCTCTGTTGCCATGCCGAGTTTCTCGCAGACGTTGCCTATAGGTTAAGTCTAGTTGCCACCTTCGCGCTTATTATGTTCTTCAGGTTTATATCTAGGTAAGGCCTTAGACTTTCATGTATTTTTTATTCTGGCCTGTCTCCAATACATTATTGCTAAATGCTATTTAATCAATAAAATAGAGCTTACAGTTTGTAAAAGCTGCCTATGAAAATAATATTGTTTTTAATGTATTGCTGCATTTAATAAACAAGCTGTAAAACTATATACTTTAATGATTAAGTATCATTTAGCAATAATGTGTGGGTTTCTTCTTTTATTGAAAATTGTATAGAGTTATATATCAAATACTTGCGAATAAGTATAAATATAACATTAAAGAAAGTACAGTCCAAGCTACGCACATGTCAATACTATTTAATATGAGTAATTATATAATTTTAACTCTTTCACGTTATTCATTTATAAATAGAACTGCTCATAATATAGATAAATTAATATCATAATTTATTATAAAAAATCTACATTTATGAGTACTTAAGAAGCATTAAACAATAAAGCATGGGTTTCTTCTTTAGCTGTAAATTTTATAACAATAACTTATATAGTATTATGTATAAAATACTTGCGATAAGTATAAATATAACATTAAAGAAAGTACAGTCCAAGCTACGCACATGTCAATACTATTTAATATGAGTCATCGTATAATTTAAACTCTTTCACATTATTCATTTATACATAGAACTAGTCCTAATATAAATAAATTAATACCATAATTAATTATAAAAAATCCACATTTATAAGTACTTAATATAGGATGAGTGACTTTATCGCTGGATATATTAGAACCCGATGGACCTAATGGCATCATATGTGATATGATTCTTTGTGACCATAATGGTGAAGTATTTTATTAAAACATTATTTTAAAATAAAAGAAAATGTAAGTATGATTTTGTAAAAATTTCATGTTAAATGAAAATTTTATTTGTAAAAGTAATATGTACATGTCATAACTGTTATAGTCAAATATGATCAAGGTATTTTGTCCATATGATCCCAATATTTCCTGCATAAAGTCACCCAGCCCATAAGTGACTTATCGACTAATAAAAGTTGTAACTAAAGGCACTACGTAGCCATGAGTATATAAAATATTCTATGTAATTAGAAAATTTTGTATGCTTATAGATACTTGGTCTCTTTAGCTACAGTTTGCATTAAAGTTGATTTTGGTCCTCTTGTATAAGAGATCTACAATATTATTTAGTTCATTGGGTCCAAATATATTACTTACGCTAAAGCCACCCAAGTCTTAAATCTATCAACGAACAACTGAATTGTGGATCTCAAAGGAGATAAATATATAATTTAAAATATTTTAAAATGTATATTAGACTATAACAGTGAGTGGTGGGCAAAAAACCTCAATTATATGAAATAAAATAATGAATGTGCAAACAATTTATTTAAAAATGGATTAAAATTTATAAACTATCCACAATATTAATAAAGTCATCCACATGTCAATACTCTTTCATATGTGAAGTGCTTTTATAACTATATGTGAATTCACCAAGACCAGTCAGGACACAAATTTGAAAGATACTTTCGACTTTGTTCTGTTATATGAGGTTTGACGCAAAATTTCAGCTGAGTTCTGTCAACGGGGACAACATCGCCAAGACGTCGCCTCCTCGCGCGCCATGTCGCCGTCGCCATCGTGACTGTTCTTGCGGTATCTACTAATATCGAGTACACGTAGGCGCGCTCGGCGCCGGCCTCGTGTGAATTTGCTATCACGGGTCGGCGTCGAGAGCGTGAGCACGAGGCTCGTTGAACATCGTTTCTTCTTTTTCCACATTAAGCAAAATATGATCAATAAAATTATTCTAATGTTGTAGGTGTGTTACATGTCTCTATTATTTACTTACAGTTGTATCGGTACATTACAATTGTTATAATAATAAAGTTAATTCTATATTTTTAATTAAATTGATTATTTTTTAAAATGTAATACTTGCAAATAATTATACTAACATTCTAATGAAACATTTGCACGATAATATATTATCGTTCAAAGTTTCATTAAACTGTTATTCTTCATTTATAAGCATTATTAAACTGCTAAATAATAAATAAATTGAGTTATATATCAAGCAGAGCATATTCCCGGATTTTGGAAAAAATCATGTAATTGATCACAAGATTTTTTTCAATAGGGCATACGCTCTATTTGGCCATATTCAGGGTGGCGAAAATACTATTTGTACCGAAATACATATTTTTATACTTTTATAAAATAAAACATTTAAAAATATATACATCTGTTTAATTTTTTCAGTTTGTTTTATTTACATGTCTAGTTTCATATTAGAAAATAAATTAAAACGATTAAATTAATTTAAACAATTAATTACAGTAAAAAATAGTATTAATTCATTTAATATTGTTAGTGGAAACATGAGACTCGCATGAGACTTACATGAGAATTTGGCATGACTCACCTGAGAATCACGTGAGATTCAAGTGAGTCTCATATGAATTTTTTCAGCCGAATTGTCTACATCCATGTGGATTAGTTGGAAGCCACGTGGATTTTTCAAATCGGGCTGGTTCTCGGAATCCACATGGATTTCAAATAATCCACATGGATTTTCATCATGGATATCCGCGTGGATGATCCACGCGGATATCCATTTGAATCCATGTGGAATCCATGTCAATCCACGTAGAAATCCACGAGGATATCCACATGGATTATCCACGTGGAAATCCGCGTGGATATTTTCAACAGGGGTTGGATGAGTTATTATCACATTGCAAAGTCTTATGCGGACCTGCACTTTTTAAGCAGCATAGAGTGTTTTTGCATTTCAATGTGTTATGTCCAAATCTTCCACAGTTTAAGCAGAGCTTGATGTTTATTAAATCCCATACCTTACAGCTTTGATATCCAATGAAGATTTTATTTTGATTGTCACCAATATGTTTATATAGCTCTCTTGGAACTTCAATTATTATGGTTGTCTTGTTTGTAATCTTATTTTTGTCTATATTTAGTATCTTACACTTATCTTGATATCCAATAAAATTTCTTTTATTTAAGTCCTCTTCCAGCTCTTCTATATTCATATTAGTATAGTTGTCTACACCAACTATTTTCATCTTCGGGGATTCAATTTTTTCAATAAATGTTTTATAATTGTTAGACAGTTTTTTTGAGAGTAATTCAATTGTTACTTTAGCACTTTTTTCATTCATACTTTTAATCTCAATTTCATTGTCGTTCACTACTTTTAATTGCTTCAGCTGTATATCTTTTTCTTTTATTAAAACGTCACATACCTTTTTCCTAAAGTCATGTGGATTTTTAATGTCCTTTTTAAGATTTTTTACAATTATTTTCGGTATTCTTTTGTTTTTAATTGCTAGTTTGTTAGTTGCTACTTCTGCATATATTTTTTGGTTATGTTGCTTTATTTCCATCTCCTGGTCATTTTTATCCTTTTTTATTAATTGCTTCAATATCTCGTTTTTTTTCCATTAGTTCTTGATTTAATTGTCTTAGTAGTTGAATTTCAATTTGATGTTGATTTTCCAGTTCAGCATTTTCAGTTAGCATCGTAACATTTAGTAGTTTTTCATTATCTACTGATTTATGTACACTATCAGAGATAACAGATATTTCATTTAATATTTTATGTTTTATTTGTTCCTCCTTTTCACTTTTAATTTGCGCAATTAATATTTTAGCTGCTTCACAGAGTTTAGTTTCTTGATTTTTTAAGGTTATATTAAGCTCCACGTGGTCTGGACATATCACTAATAGATTACTTATATATTTTTTGTCTTTACACTTTTCATAATCACTTTTATGGTACACGTTTTCGCACACTATGCAAACTACAAGTGACACTTTCCTTTTTGGGTGGCATTTATACACTAATTCTAGATTTTTATCAGGAGGCTCTCCGGAAGGCAGCCCGCCTTCCGACTCCATCTTGAACAATTTCAATATTAATTATTTTAATTTAATTTGTGAGACTGTAAGAGCGATGGAAAAATTCTTATCAGTTGATAGTAAATTGCAGTCGACATAAGTACCCCAGTGGAAATTATAAAATGTATCAAAATGTACCAAAATGTATCAAAATGTATTAAAAGGTATCAAAAGGTATCAAAAGGTATTAAAGTGTATCAAATTGTATGTAGAGGTTGCATTTCGTAACTTTTGGAGAACACTTTGATATCTTTTGACATCTTTTAATACATTTTGATACATTTATATACAAAATCATTTTTTGATAAAAGAAAAAATTTATTGATGAAAGAAACATTTAGACACGCTCTGGTACACTTATATATATTTTAATACATTTTCATTCCTTTTGATACATTTTAATACATTTTGATACATTTTGACACATTTTGACATATTTATGTACATTTTGATACCTTTTAATACCTTTTGATACCTTTTCATACATTTATGAAAAAAATATTTTTTTACATTAAATTATTTTTACATTCTCATACATTTTTGTACATTTAGAAACACTTTGACATATTTATGTACATTATGATACGTTTTAAGTATATAGAAAATAATAAAAATAATATTTTAAATATATAGGAAATATATAGAAAGGTATCAAAATGTATCAAACGGTGTTAATGAATATTTGTTTGTATAAATGTATAGAAATGTATCAAAATGTATCAAAATGTACCAAAATGCATACAAATATATCAAAAGGTATCAAAATGTATGAAAAGGTTTTAAGATGTACCAAAAGGTGTTAATGTGTTTAATAGAATGATAAATAAATTAATATTACATTTTTTAATTTTTTTGAAAAGGTATCAAAATGTATCAAAAGGTATCAAAAGGTATTAAAGTGTGCTACAAAAATTACGAAATGCAACCTCTATATACACTTAGGTACACTCTGATACCTTTTGATACATTTTGATACATTTTCATACATTTAAAATTTTCACTGGGGTAATATTCTTAATGATTTTTTATATAGGCTTTGACTTTTCGTAAATACCTGAAAAAATTCTTATTAATTTTAGAAGTAAAAAGAAGGCATTATAGTTATATAATTAAAATAATTTTCGCCCACACTGGCGTAAAGTACGTAGGTACTATAAAGTTTTGTTGGAGTGTGTGAGCTATTGGGCCTCTTGGGCGTTATGTAGCACTTTATGTAATTAAGTAAAATGTAATTTTACACGCGAGGTACGAAAAGTTCTTATATCCGGTACTTGACTACAATTAATTGATTTCAGTACTTTCTTGTGTTTAATTTGTATAGAAGAATGAAGAAATTTAAATACATTTCTGAGAACATAGTCATACAGTTTTTCGGAGAATGGTTTGCATTACTTGACTATCGATAATTGATTTCACAACTTTCGTTTGATTTGCAGTGAACAATTTGAATGTACTTACGTATAATTTGTTTAGCATACAACGACTCAAAGAAGTAAAAGACTTTCACTGATATTTATTTGATTTCTTTTAAAAAATCATAAATAGTATTTTATAGATTATACAGAAAAAACTTCTATACTTGCCTTATTTTATACTTTCGTAGAAAGTTTTATTAACAATATTATTATTTGTACAGTCATGAAAAAAATTATTACCATTTGTAGAGAGTGCTTATTGAATAGATGAGATTAGAGTAAATAAAAGAACTATAGACAAATAGAAAATACTTTAAAAAAGAGTTTTTAAAATTGTTTAATATAATTGTTTCAAAAAAACATTTAAGCTTTCAGTCAAGTTCTTTGTAGAGAGTTGAACAGTTGTTGAGAGCAAGATTGTTTGGATTAAAACATGAAACTTTTATTAGTATTTCAACAGAGAATTTAAAGTTGTTAAAAAAGATAACAATAATATATTTTTTCTTTGTAGCTATCGCAAGGAATGAAAGAAAAAAGTACAAGTTCTCAGAATTACAATTCAAATCTCTGTATCACCTGATTCTCTTGCTTTTATAAAACTCGAAGCTCAATGTTGGCTGAGAAGTTGTGTTCTCATGTCAACTGTCATTTCCATAGCAGCCGGTGCTACGAAGTTTTTTAAAACCTACTCTTTCGCATCTATTTTTCTGAAATCACCTAATCCTCTAGCCTTTACGAAATGCGAAGCTCAATCCTTACGTAACAGCACCTGATACTAAGTTTTTTCACAAAACACTCTTATGCATCCATTTGCTTTTATTTTTTGACAAATTATTATTACATTATGCTAAAATTTACCTCTAGCCTTCTATTGCTCATTCTAAAGCTGGAATTAGTTTCATTATTTTGGTATCCACATATTTCTTTTTCATAATTTTTTTTTTTCAACATACACATAATCTTGTAAAATTAAAAGCACAATCAGTTGATAAATTAAACATTATTATTATCTGAATCTTGTATAGAAAAATATATACTGAAAACTTCTCTGAAACATTTTGACATCTCCTACCGTGAGAAAATCATAAAATAGATTAACTAAGCACCTTCATTCCTTGGAATTTTCGCAATAACACATCATTTTTGCTCTTTTCAGTACTTCCATGTTCATTAGACATAACTTTGCTTCCTCAAAGAGGAAGCTTTGTAACGGTGAAAAAAATTTTTGAAACAAAAAATATTCAAAAACATGTTTTAAGACTTTTGGCGCTAAAATCCATTGTTTTTGATAAAAAAAATTTTCGCGCGCGCGCGTGTGTGTGCATGTGTGTGTGTGTGTGTCTGTGTGTATACAGGCGACAACTTTTGAACCGATTGACTGATTTACATCGGAAAAGGCTTATTCTCTTCATTTCGGAGGAGAATAGACAGACCATAACCTACTTTTTGATTCTACCGATTTTTTTTTATAACGAAAAAACGTTTTTGAATTTTTCGTTTTTTTGATTTTTTAATTTGTTTCAGCCAGTATTACTTACGAAACTAAATTTTTATTAAAAGGTCTTTTAATTACCTACAGTTTCTTTTTTTTTTTTAATTTAAATTATCTCTAGCCTGGCATTTGTTATTAATGAAAATATGGCTTATATTTCTTTAATTAATATCTTAAAAACTTTTTCATTTTTCAACTCAAAATTTTTATCACTTATTACACTTATTGAGTACAACATTGTGTTAAAATTTGAAGAGGTTATGTTGATTTGTTTTCGAAAAAAAAATTATTTTTGAAAAAATATGCGTTTTCTTTCCTTTACGATAACAGGAGTAAAAGTCAATGAATCGTTTTGAAATTTGGTAGAGAATTAGCTTTTTTATATCTAAGGAGTCAGTTCTTTGCCCAAAAAAATCTGACTATTGACCCCAAAGATATTTGAGGTTAAAAGTTTTTTATAAATTTCTTATATTTGCATTTTTGAAAAGAATATTCGATTGATTGACTCAAAATTTTTACCACTTATTACACTTATCGAGTACAACATTGTATTAAAATTTCAAGAGGCTATATATTTGTACTCTAATATCTTATTGCCTTTTTTATATATACATATTTTTTCGATACTGTGAATTTTTCACATTCTGTAAATTTTTAATACCGCTTTTATGCCTCCTGTATCGAAAAATATCATTCGGTACACGTGCGAAAGATCATTTTTCTTCCGACCGTACATACTATAGCATTTTTGTCCGACCGCGTATACTAATAATGAATGAATGGCGATGACGACAGAACAGATACAGAGATAGACAGAGAGAGAGACAGAGAGAGAGAGAGACAGAGAGAGAGAGAGAGAGAGAGAGAGAGAGAGAGAGAGTGCCAGCGTCAGCGCCAGAGTATGTATAGGTTAGAAATAGTAGTTGTTCAATGATCTAAGAAAGCCAACTAAACTAATTAGAATTTACATACGTGCACCAAAGGATCAAATAACTTTTATTAGATAAGTATTGAACAGCTAAATGTTAAATGGCTACAATCATTTTAAAAAAATTGATACTTTGTGTGAATTTTTTTGTATTTACAGATTATACAGGATTATTTTACAGTCATTGAACTTCGATTTTGAATTGACTTGGATGGTTGTACAACGTAGACAAATGCTGAAAGCCTTATTCATTCTATTTTGAATATATAATATAGCCAATAATGTTGAGGTGTTCTAATTGTGTACTGTCTGAAAAATCTAATTTTGAATTAGCAAAAATGAACGAGTGCCCTCATGACCCTGCTGGTTATTTTATTATTTAGTAATGGACAAGAAAAAGTTATTTTAATACAAGAACAGACGGTTAGGAATAGAATTATACTAAAGAATATAGTAAGAATATAGTACTACTCAAGAAAGAAAAACCAAATCAATATTAGCCTATGGAAGAGCAGGCAAATACTATTTATGACAATATTTTTCAAGATGTATCTATATATCCTCAACATAAAAACTTTTAATGAGATATAATTTTAGAAGAATATTAAAAATTTGTCTTCATATTTGACAGGACGAATAGAGGACTTGGATGTCAATGAAGAAAACTACAGTTTCATTGCTTTCAATGAATAACACATAAAACAAACTAAGATGTTTATTTAGACAGTATTGGACTCAAAGTACGAAGAAAGTATTATGTTTTGAAGTAAGTTTTTCAAAATAAGAAAAGAAAATTGTGATTTTCATAGTTCGTCTATCTAGTTGAAAATTATATTGATAATAAAAATGTTGTGATTATTAAAAAAATGACATCTAATCAGTGTTTTGTGTAATAAATAAAATAAAATACCGGTATGATGTGTTGCATGAAGTGCATATATAATCAAATGTTATTGATAACAAATAACATAGTGATTAAAAAATGACATCTAATCAGTGTTTTGTGTAATATAAAAAAAATAAAATACTGGTAAAATGTGTTGCATGCAGTGTTATATCAAATTTTAAAACTTCTACTTAAAATCAGTTTGAAATTTTTTGAAAATAGAACAAGTGTTTATTAATAAATAATTATGTATTATGAGGTTCATAAACTTCATAATAAGCTTTTGCATAGAAGAAAATATTGCTGTTACACGTGACGTTATAAATATACAATATAATTTTCAGTGTTTTGACTAATAATAAATAAAATATAGTATTGGTATGACGTGTTACATGAAGTCTTTATAATCAAATTTTAAAATTTCTCTTAAAAATCAGTTTCAAATGTTTTGAAAATAGCTCAAGTGTGTATTAATAAATAATTACATGTTATGAGGTTCATAAACTTGATAATAAGCTTTTGCATAGAAGAAAATATTGCTGAGTGACACGCGAGGTTATATTATAAATATACAATATAATTTTCAGTGTTTTGTGTAATAATAAATAAAATATAGTACTGTTATGACGGAAGAGGAATA
This sequence comes from Torymus aiolomorphi, assembly GCA_036365515.1. Classification (NCBI taxonomy): domain Eukaryota; kingdom Metazoa; phylum Arthropoda; class Insecta; order Hymenoptera; family Torymidae; genus Torymus; species Torymus aiolomorphi. Next base: position 169,788,378 of record CM070875.1, on the reverse strand, counting down.
AAGATGGCCGCTTTGTGATTGATGTGTGTAGTGTGTGCTCCGTGAAAAGTGGCTAAAAAAGGTGAGAGTGAAGTGTCAGAAAAAAAGGCAAAGCATAGAAACAGGAAGAGAAGAAAAAAGAAAACAAAAAGAGAAATAAGGAAGAGTGCATATAATAAAATAAAGAAAGAAAATAAGCAGTGAAAGAGCCGGAAAAACGGTATAAGTCATAGGCTATATATAGTCATAGACTATATAGGATGAGTGGAAAGACGAACCTTAAAGAGAAAACTACAATACGGAGAGACACGAACACAGAAACCAAGAACAGAGAAGGAATAGAGGAATATTACGGGACTCCGCTACTGCAATTGGAGGGGGAATAGGATTCGGGAATAACGGTCCAAAGACAGAGAAGGGACAGAACTAAAAGTGATACAGAATATATAACGAAAAGTATACCTTCAAAGCGCTTTCGCGCTCCTTGATACGACATACCATTCAGGAGAGAGAACCCGAATGTAAAGAGAAAAGTAGAGTCGCCGGAAGACATTGAGAGAAAAATAGGAAGAACTACGAAGAGGAATTGGAAAGAAGGAAAGAAGAGGAAGTGCTTCTTAGACAATTCGTTAATAATAAAAGAATAACCAGAACCCCTCCGAATAAAGGAAAGAAACCGGAGTTGAAAGAAACGGAAAAAGGAACAGGATAAAGAGAAAGGACAGAAGACGGAGAAAAACAGACGAAGATGAAAATTAAAAAAGAGGAATGAACACTCTGAAAGAGTTAATACAAAAAATAGCAGAGGACCTGAAAGGGATAAAAGAGACAAAATAACTCAAGAAGAGAACTAGAAGAGATAAGGAAGAACGTGAAAGAGATAAAAAGGACAAGTGAGGAAAACAAAGAATTGTTCTTAGAAATAGAAGAGAGATACAGAAAACTAGAAATAAGGACAAGCAAAATAGAAGAAGAGGTAGAGAAAGAAGCAGATGAAGAGAAGCTGATAGAGATCAAGTAGGACCTACAAATTGAAAAGGAGTCAAAGGAAATGAAAATGAAGAAGATGAGAAAAGAATTAAGCGAAATAAAAAAGAGCAGGAAAGAATTAGAGAAAAGAACGAAAGGGAAGGTAGGAGGAATAATATAATAATTGCAGGCATTGAACAGGAAAATGTGAAGGACAGAGGGGACTTGGAAAGATGAATAAAAGGAAAGATGGGAGTGACGATAGAAATCAAGAGAATGTGGAAGACGAAGAAAGGAAACATGATAGGAGCGGAATGTAAGGACAGAGAACATAAAGAGTTAATAATGAGAGAAAAGAAGGAAAAACGACAAGCAGATGAGATTTATATCTCGCACGACAAGACTTGGAAGGAAAGGGAGAATGAGAGGGTAGTAAGAGCATGGCTAAAGGACAGAAGAAAGGAGAAGAAGGAGAAAGCAAAAGTGGGATACAACAAAGTGAGGATAGGTAGGGGAAGTGGGTACTAGATGAAGATAAAGGGTAGATGAAAGTTTTTCCGACAAGGAAAAGAAAAGAGGAAGGACATATGATAGAGACAGAAGACAAAGAAAAACAACGGACATAGTGTTTTGGAACGTGGCAAGAGTGGCAACACTAAGTAGAGAGACATGGGAAGAACTAAAAAAGTTCGATGTGATATCACTGACGGAGACATGGTTGGAAGAGAAGAATGAGAAAATCCTGGATAAGATCCTAAAGGAATATAATACGGAAACAATACCAGCGTCGAGGATAAGCAAAAAAGGAAGAGCAAGAGGAGGATTGATGATAACGATAAGGAGAGATATAGAGATAATAGGAGAGGAAAAAGAGGAGGAGACGGAAAGGGATCAGAAAGAGACTCTGGCAAAGACAATAGAGATAGAAGATAAAGAAGTAAGGATAATGTCAGTATATATGAGAGAGAAGAGAAAAGAAAATTGGAACAGTATAGAAGAAGAGGCGGAAAAGTACAAAGGAACCCCTGTCATATTGGGAGGAGACTTTAATGCAAGAACTGGAGAAGATGGAGGAGAATTGACAGAGCATGGAGCACATAGGACAAGTAAAGATAAGAAGAGGAATAAGGAGGGAGAGGAGATGCTGGAAAAGATAAGAGAGATAGGAATGCATATCATGAACGGAGGAAGAAAAGACAGGGGAGAAGGAGAATTTACGTATATAGGAGGAGGAGGAAAGTCCACGATTGATTATGCGCTCACAAATGAAATAGGATTGTAATTAATAGAAGAGATAGAAGTAGGGGTGAATCCGGAATCGGACTACCAACCACTAACAGTGAAGATGAACAGAAATTGCTACAGACAAGAAGAAAGGCAAAAGAAAAAACAATAGATTGGTCAGAGAAGGCGGTAAGAGATTTTCGGAAGAAACTAAGAGGAGAGGAAGAAAGAGGAGACTGGACAGAACTAGAAAAGAGGATACAGAGAGCAATACAATGGAAAGAGTCAAATACGAACGGCAAAGGAAGAGAGAAATGGTGGGATAAGGCATGTCATTACAGAAAACTGCAACTGAAGGAAAAATTGAAAAAATGCAAAAGAGGAGAAATAGAGGTTGAGGAATATAGGAAACAGAGGAAGAGCTACGGTAACTGGATAAAGAAAAAGAAGGACGAGTGGGCGGAAAAAATGTTAGAAGAAATAGAGAAGGACAGGAGTGAAAAAAATTTTTGGAAAATAGTGAATGAGGGTAGGAAAGAGATATCATAGATACATGAAGGAATAAAAGACGAAGAGTGGCTAGAACACTTCAAAAATCAGCTGGAAGGTAAAAAGATAGAGGAAGGGAGAGTGAAAGAAAATAAGAAGAAAGAACTAGAAGGGGAGATAGAAGATGAAGAGATTACGGAAGCAATAAAAAAATTGAAAAAGAATAAGGCGACGGAACCGGACGGAATTCCAAATGAAGCCTGGATCTACGGATCGGAAAGCCTGAAAGGACAGATAAAGGTCATCAACATGGCGTCGGGTAGTAAGGAGCCGCCCGATGCTACGTTAAATAAATTCTATAAATGTCACTAAACTCAAAAAGTTGGTGCAGTAGTGTGTATTTTATGTGGTGAATTTCAACACACAAACGAAGTAGTTACAAAATATAACGCTGGTGTGCCTGTGAAATTTCTAAGCAACTCATTTATCATCTGCCAAGATCACCCTAACTTTGCACTAACCTCAAAATTACCACATGGTGAACTGAAAGGACCTGCTGCTGCTTTTAGAGCTCAATATAAAGGCGAAGACAGGGAACTACAGAAGCAAGAGATATTAAATGAAATTGATCTAGAGTCAAATAAAGGAAAAACATTAAATGATACCATCTATGAAGAACTAAGTGAAAATGAAAAATACAAAGTAGAAAACAAATTATTAAAACAAATAGTTCAGGTACTGCAAGAAAAAAATGAACTACTTAATAAACTACTAATCCAAGAAAAAGAACAAAATAACAAAAATGAAAACCAAGCATGGGCAACATATGCAAATGTCCTTACACAAAGCAATATTAAGCCAAAAAACAAAAAGTGCCAAAGCTCATCATCAAGAAAACCAACAGCAAAGATGAAACAAATATCGTGAAAACTGTGTGCAATTACTTAACTAATGACAAAACAGTACAAACAAAACATGTTAATACTAAAATCAAGGACACTGTGATAATAAACTGTATGAACGTAGAAAGTGTAGAGAAAATAGAATTAAATTTAAAAAATAGTCTAAACGAAAACTTTAAAATTGAAAAAGAACAAATAAACAAACCTACAATGAAAGTAATAGGAATAGATAAGCATTTCTCAACCAAAGAAGAAGTAGAAACTGACATAAACCAAAGAAACTTCAGCAACATGGATGAAAAGTGCAAAGTGCTACATATTTTCATAAACCGAACATCAAATAGTGCAATAATAGAAGTAACTTCTAGTATATATAAACATATAAAGGAAAATAGAAGCAAAAGTCTAATAGGCTATCAAAATTGCAGAGCCTATGACATTATTAATACAAATCCGTCCAATAAATGTCCTGGCTATGGACACGGTGGCAAAAAATGCACGAACAAGGTTATGTGCTTTAAATGTGCAGGACCACATGAAGTAAACAAATGCAATTGTAACATTTTAAAGTGCGAAAACTGTGACTATAGTAATAAAAAGTATAAAACAAATTATAAGGTAAATCATAGTGCAATTGATAGTGATCAATGTGAAATTTTAAAAAAGAAAATAAAAAGATACATAGAAGCAACAGATTATCCATTACAACCTACTTATCAAAGATACTTTGGTAAAGTAGAAAATACAAAAAATACAGATAAAGTAAATGAAGAGCAACCTACAGTACCAACAAATGAGACAACTTCAACACCGATGATAAATAGAATCAGACAACCAACTTTCAGAAATCTATCACTAATTGGACAAACATTCACAAATACAAGAAATGGATGAAACAGAGAAAATTATAAACAATGAAATAATAGTTGATACAATAAGTAAACTAAACAAACTTCTAAATATTGAAAAAGAACTCATTGTATGTATAAATATAAGAAGTACGAACCATAACTATAATAAATTACTAATATTCTTAAAGAGTATAACGAGGTTCCAAGATAAAATACGGAGAAGATAAGTATCTCGGTCCTCCGTATTCTATCGAACCCGTTAGGCTCTCGTTCCCGCGAATTCGTGTATCTCGAGCGTGTGTTGACATCGCTCGGACGATGTATTTGCGTTAGCTACGCGCGGGGCAGGCGCGACTTCGACCGTTGCAAAGTCGCGCAGGATTCATTTTTGAATCAGATTCTCTCGAGCTGTCAAACCGCGCGTACGCGAGTAATTTTGATCGTCCGTGAAGAAAACGGTATCGTGCGTCCTCACCGGTGCAGAGCAGCGCCCGTACACGTACCGACCACAAAGAGCAGCGCACGTGAGCAATCCGAACCACTCCTGGGGTCCGAAGCGTCTGTAGGTGAACGCTGCACGTTAGGACTCGGCCTGAAAACTCCGAAGTCGACCGGAGGATAAGGCCTGACGCAGGAGCGGATTCGTGAGCGAGCGACGAGAGGAGTGTACTCCTCTCCCGGTAAGCCTCTTTGTACTTCCCGCGCAGCGATTTATTTGAGTATCTTCGACTCGCAGCGGCGAGTGGCCGGTGGTGCGTTCACCGGCCCAGCGAAAATAGATACCTTGATCCGCCCGCACCGAGCGGCGGATCCCGTCTTCTTGTCGGTGCGCAACGCGTCGAGTTATTTTTCTGTAAAGTCTTTTTTTAGTCCGCGTGTTACAATGGCGCCCTAACGTGTTGGGTTTAAGGAGAAGGTTAGAGGCCGGTACATTCGAAACCGGCCTATTCAAATCGCGTTTCGTTTAAATTCGCCCGCGCGCAAATCACTGCACCGGACTAATCAGCAGACGGCCAGTGGCCATAAGCCGTTACAGCTGATAGGCGCAGTGATTTAAACTCGCCAAGTCGAGGTGCCGGGCGTAAACAAACAGACAAGAAGACTCGCGGCGCGCATAGAAACATAAACACAAAACAGCAGATTGCTTGTTTTTGTAGGTGTTTATGTTTATGCTCGGGCAGTATTGTGTATACTTGTCCCGAGTCTTTTAAACTGCTGTAAAGCCAGGGCGAGAGCATTTAAACGACGATTATCGTTGTTTTCGTCGTCATATGTGGCGAAAATTAAATTCCTTTTTTGACGCGAGGTTTAAAACGATTTTCACGCGATTTTTTTTGGGTTGACCGTGCCTGTGCGTGCAGCCGGTCGAAAGTGAGAATACTTTTATTTTTTTTTGGTTGCGGGAATTATATAAGTCGTTATCGTCGGGAAATTTTTTTTTGGAATAGCCACGCTCTCTCTAGCTAGCTGCATCGAGATACGTCGTTCTCGAGCAGCTTGGGACAATTGTGTGTGGTAGTTAGAATTCTAACATTGTAATTTGCGTAACAGACGGCCAATTTGAGAGAGAATCTCAGCAGTTAGTTGCGCATACACACACAATTCGTCACACAATTTTATACAGTCGGTCTAGCTTCGCAAGATGGAATCATCGACTCCAGAAGAACTAGCCGAAAGGATGGAGCATTGGCGCAAAAATCTAGAGCTGAGCTTTGAAGCTGTAATAGAAGCAAATATAGCTCTAGATTTAAGAAGCACCGGACATCTCGAGGGGGATTCTAAGCGAATCGCTCAGTGGCTAATGGGAAGTTACAACCCAGCCCACTTTACACAAGAAATAAGTGGAAGTGCTTACGAGCAGTTCACAAGGAGGCTCGATTGGAGGAATAAGTTCGTCAACACGACGACCCTCAATGCAAGCGGCGCTCCAGAAGTGAACCGAATCGCCGACCCCTTGACCCACAGCCTGTTTCAGCAACTGCTGTCGAATAAAGCAGTAGACAACAACTTGCTGAGTTCCATACGGAGATACGTCTACCAGAATATGGAGCAGAGAGCAGGTAGTCCTCCCGACGTAAGACACAAGGCTCTTAAGTCACTACGGAGCACTCTATCTCCAGAGGGAGGACCGGGTGAAGTCCAGGTACAACTAAGGTGCAGCACAGCTTGGGGAGGGGGATTCCACGATCTCATCCCAGTCCGAAGAATCTGAGAACGCGAGTTGCTCGGGGAATGCAGACCACACATGGATTTCGGACAGCTGCGCAGCAACCGCACCATCGCCATCAAATTTAGCTTCCATCCACGAATTCGACGTCGGAGTAAGCACAGCCTGGGGGAGAGGAGATCCTCCAAGCTTCCCCCTGTTCGAGAAGTCTGACACTTCACGTCGCTTGGCGTATACAGACCGCCTGAGGGCACCGAACGGCTGTGCTGAATACTCCCAAGCTCACGACGACGGAGCAAATGCAGCCTGGGGGAAGGGAGATTTTCCAAGCTTCCCCCGGTCCGAAGCGTCCGATATGGCCCGTTTATGGAATACATCGGCATCGGACGGCTGTATTACTCATTCCCAGACTCCTGAAGACGAAGAGCAGACAAGCCTTCCAAGGAGCAACGAGGAAGAGATTAATAGTCTGGTGACGACACAACCGGTGGACAGAACGCTGATTACTTCGCAATTTCGCGACGTATCGACGCAAGCAGAAGGCGAGCGTCATTGCGAATGCGAATGTAATCAGACGCGTAAATTGGAGGAGGAGAAAGTTAGGCGCCTAAGCGAAGAGGTAAGGCGACTGTACGACGAGCTGCGCCAGCTACGCGCGCAAATGTCGTCGCTTCACAATTCCGTTGTGCCTAACAAGAAACGAGTCGCAGGTGCAACTAAGCGCCATGCCAAGCAACCTCGATCGGACCTAGGGACTAAAGACAGCAAGAAGTCGTCCCGAAGTCCTCAACAGTCCAGCTCTACAGGAAAAAAGAGGCGTATGCAGCGGCCACGCAACGATCTCCAAAGTTATCTGAAAGAGATAAAGGCATAAAACCCTCGAGCAGACTGGGTTCGAACCAAGGGATAGGTTCGAATCCTTGGACGACGGTAGCCTCTCGACGTTCCAAACGGCGGTATATCCAGCAGGAGTTGGATAGTAGAGTATACCGCTCGTCAAGATCGAGGAACGCGCTCAGAGTATATAACTCTCCACCACCGAGTCCAACCAGAAAATTGTGTTGGACGTGTAAGTCACCAACGCATCTTCACTGGGCCTGCCCGGAGCGGAAAAAGGGCCCGAAGAGTGAGACAAGAAGAAGGCAAGACGACCTGCCAAGTCAACCTAGGAGGAATGACGGCAGTTGTCGACCGGAGCCCCAGCGCCAGAAGTTCCAACCGTCTCCGGTCCATCAATCGTCATGGGACTGGTCCCGACCGCCGTTGGAATTCAGCGGAATTACGGTGATGAGCGACCCACCGTGTGCGTGCGCGGGACGATCCCTCGATGTGGATCGTTTGATCAGCCGTTTAGTGCACGAGCTGATCCGCGCGTATCCGGAACTGTCGTCTCTGCCGCTGATGACGACATAAACTCGAATCGAACGAGAGCCTCAGTATCGAGTTGCTTCTCTTCCGCTACGCAACGTCTGGGAGAGGGGTATAACGAGGTTCCAAGATAAAATACGGAGAAGATAAGTATCTCGGTCCTCCGTATTCTATCGAACCCGTTAGGCTCTCGTTCCCGCGAATTCGTGTATCTCGAGCGTGTGTTGACATCGCTCGGACGATGTATTTGCGTTAGCTACGCGCGGGGCAGGCGCGACTTTGACCGTTGCAAAGTCGCGCAGGATTCATTTTTGAATCAGATTCTCTCGAGCTGTCAAACCGCGCGTACGCGAGTAATTTTGATCGTCCGTGAAGAAAACGGTATCGTGCGTCCTCACCGGTGCAGCGCAGCGCCAGTCCACGTACCGACCACGAAGAGAAGCGCACGTGAGCAATCCGAGCCACTCCTGGGGTCCGAAGCGTCTGTAGGTGAACGCTGGACGTTAAGACTCGGCCTGAACACTCCGAAGTCGACCGGAGGATAAGGCCTGACGCAGGAGCGGATTCGTGAGCGAGCGATGAGGGGAGTGCACTCCCCTCCCGGTAAGACTCTTCGAGTATTTTCCGCGCAGCGTTTTATTTGTATTTTCGGCTCGCTGCGACGAGCGGCCGGTGTTGCGTTCACCGGTCCAGCGAGAATAAATACATTGATCCGCCCGCGCCGTCAGCGGATCACGTCTTCTTGTCGGCGCGCAACGCGACGCGTTTATGTTGTAATAATTTAAGAATAGACCTTGTTATTGTTCTGTGAAGTAATTGAGGCTATTCTTCATTTATCGACCTTAACCTAACCTTCTCCCGGATACCGCCGCCTCCGCGGGAAAACGACTCCGCCGGTCGTTTTCATAGCTGAACTTAGCGGCCGCGCGCTTTACTCTTAGAGCGCGCGTATTTTACTCAGCGATCCATTTAGTTGGAAAGCGAAGTTCGTGTGCGATCTTCGCGTTGTTTTCAGGATTACAGAAGCAGATCCCCGGGCAAGTCATTTTAGTTTGACACCCGCGGCACCGTGTTCTAGGGCATCGCTGGCCTGTGGCTTTTCGGGATTTTTCCCCAGCAGCCATCCTGTTACAAGAGCCTTACAGTAAAACCATGTATTATAATTTGCACTGAAACTTGGAATATGGATCATCATGAATACTTCAATATAAATGGATACAAAATATTTTACAATAATAGCAGAATAAATCACAATGATGGGGTCGTTATGTAAATAGACAACAAATTAATTGAAACAACTGAGGTAACTGAAATAAACAAACTTAAAATAATAAATTCATAATAATGGACAATAACAAACAAATACTAATATCAGCATTATACAGCTGTCATAGCTTAAAGAAAACAGAATTTATAATATATTTCCAAGAACTGTTGATAATGAACAAAAAATTTAAAAATAACCTAATAATCGGTGACTTTAACATAGACATAAACAGTAATGAAATAATAGACCAAGAGTTTTTACAGATCCTATTAGAAAATGGATATTACCCAGGATTCAATCAAATAACTAGACCAGCAAACAGTGCCATTGGTAAAGGTACTTGCATAGACAATATTTACTTAAAACTTGATAAAATTTCGCACAAAAGTAATACGATAACAATACCTTTTAATGATCATTACCCGATATTAATGTCTATAAGGCCGAATCCATCTCAAATCAGACAGCCCGCGTATGCCTATTTCACCTATCATGTTGAAATAAAAATATTTATGTTCTACTCGAAAAAATATTTTACACGTGTTTTTTTATTTTTTTGTTTCATCAAAATTTCATGCGTTCAGCGATACCGAAAAATTCCGAGAAAATTCTTTCATTGAGAAAAAAAATTTTCAATGTGATTTTCAGACTGCTATTGTTTCAGCAGTTTTTCAAGCTTTTAAACGTGTAACACATAATTTCACTCAGTTTTGAGCCCTCTTTAACGGCCTTAATGTCATTTTCAAAAAAAAAAAAAAAATCCACGAGCTATGCACTTTTTACTGAAAAATTCATTTTTTAGAGAAGTGCCTTTTTCTCGAAAACCCCATGTTTTTTTTGCACAATTTTTGTTGTCGTGATAGAGGACGGTAATGCCTAGCTAGACGTATTTGTGAGATTCGGTACTTTTTCCCTGGGATAGCGATCACTAATGAGATAACACACAAACAAATTTTTCACGCTTAACGCTTATATATAGTCAATGATATTAGAGTCAATGTAAAGGTATTTATCTTTGTGCGTATGTAATATACATGTACGTGCGCCTACTTATAGGAGTATATGTACTAGTACATTTGTCCGCTAGATGGATATGGTTTGACTTAACATTTACAAAGAAAAGTTCGGTTTCTGCTATATATCACACATCTCGTCTTATTTAAAACCATCATCTTTTGGAAAATTATTACATATTTACACCTTATCAACTCAACTACGATGTCTCAATATTACTCAACAGAGAGAATCAAATGTGCAGACTTTTTAGACAAACACAAACAAATTATTTACAAATCTAGTTCCGTACGTTTAAAACAACTTGAGAATCTTGCTCATCCATTGAAGCACCTCTATCCTCATTTACCTTTGACACCTTCTACATATCTGTGTCAACATTGTTACAATCGTGCTTTAGAATTGGTGAGTAGTACTGACAATGAATTTATAACGGATAATGAAGTTACCGATAACGTAGTTGATAGAGATGAAGATTTTTTACCAAGTACTCCAGAACGCATTGAAGAATTTAATAATGAAATAAGTACATCTTTCTTAGGTTCTGTATCGCCTCTTAAAAGAAAAAATCTTATACATGAAAAATCAATTGAAAATTACGTAACAAAGAAGAAAAAAAAAAATACTTTCAACATTGTCTAATACCCTTGATGTGAAGTTGAACAATGTTTATGACGTTTCTATAACAGCAAATGAATCAACTGTATGCCATTGTACAGAATGGATACAAAATCTTGGTCTAGCCTTGCAAAAGTGTTCTACGGTATCAGAAAAAATAAAAATTCTGACTTTGCTACCTTCATCCTTTACAAAACATGAAATTTTATCTTTATTTCCAGAAATAACAATGTATATGATCAACAAATCGAGAAATCTTGTTAAAGAAAAAGGAATTTATTCAGAACCAGATGCATATTCAGGCCATCCGATTGATGAAAACATGGAAAAAATTGTTATGGAATATTATTTAAATGATGATTTTAATTGTTCAAGACAAAGTCCTAATAAATGTGACGTTGTTACAATTAAAGTTAACAATAAAAAAGAGAAAAAAGTTAAGCGTTTTCTTACTCGAAGTTTAAAAGAGACGTATAAAGTATTTAAAAATGATTATCCAGAATTGAGAATTGGAAAATCGAAATTTTATAGTTTGCGACCAAAGTATGTCTTACTTAGCCCCATCAAAGAAGTTTGTCTCTGTATCTATTGCGCAAATTATGATTTATTTCTTACGAGCTTAATTAATTTTAGAGGGAGTAACGTCACAGAGTTGGATGAAAGTCGGTCACAAATAATAAATGCAACAATGTGTTCTGAGCCATCTGATTTATGTTATTTACAAGAATGTAAACTATGTCCAGGGATTAAGGGAATTACGTTTCATGTTTTAAAACTGCAAGATGTAGAAGGCACAGAAGAAATTACATATGCTTTGTGGGATAATGGAAATCTGATTAAAAAGACACTATCAATTTCTGCTTTTAAAGATGAACTTTCGGTTTGGACCATGAGGGTTAGTACTCACATGTATGTAAAAAATATACAACGCAAAGCTATAAAAACAGAAAGAGAAAGTGCTAAAAAGACTCACATCATTTAGTTCTTCAAATAGACTTCGCTGAAAACTGGGCTGTGATTCATAATAAAGCTGTTCAAGGAAATCATTGGGTTAATGATCAAATTTCTATTTTCACAGCAGTCTCTTATCAAGGGGATTCGACACAAAGTTTCGCAGTTATAAGTGATGACCGAAAACATGATTCAGCGTATGCTTTGCTAGCAGTACAAAAAATTATAAAATTCTTGAAAGAAAATTGTTGTGATTCAATTAAAAAAATTACCATCGTATCAGACGGCGCTGCGAGTCACTTTAAAAATCGCTTTCAATTAGATGAACTAAAACGAGCACCGTGTGATATAAAATGGTTGTTCTCTGCTACTGGGCACGGCAAAGGAGCTGTAGATGGTGTGGGTGGACTTATAAAGCATTATGCTACTTCGCATAATCTTCGAGAGCCCCTTGAAGAAGCTGTTCAAAACGTAAATGATTTTTTGCAATACATGTTCAAAAATATACTGATGCTATTAAAATAATACATTTACAAGATGCTGAAATAGAACAATTCAGAAAAGAAAAAAATATTGATTGGCTTACAACTCCAAAGTATCCTGGAATTCAAAAAACTCATATATGGGTTAAAAAAACATGTGACGATAAAATACATTGTTTGACAGCAAAGACCGCTGATCGTCCGCTTACTGAATTAAGAACAATGAAGCAGAAAAACAAAGGTAGTAAAATAGGTATACAAATGAAAAAAAGGTATAAAAATAAAAAATCAAAAAGACGCAAATAACAAATAAATACATAGTTATGTGTACCTGTATATTACATACACACAAAGACAAATACCTTTACATTGACTCTAATATCATTGACTATATATAAGCATTAGGCGTGAAAAATTTGTTTGTGTGTTATCTCATTAGTGATCGCTATCCCAGGGAAAAAGTACCGAATCTCACAAATACGTCTAGCTAGGCATTACCGTCCTCTATCACGACAACAAAAATTGTGCAAAAAAAACATGGGGTTTTCGAGAAAAAGGCACTTCCCTAAAAATGAATTTTTCAGTAAAAAGTACATAGCTCGTGGATTTTTTATTTTTTTTGAAAATGACATTAAGGCCGTTAAAGAGGGCTCAAAACTGAGTGAAATTGTGTGTTACACGTTTAAAAGCTCGAAAAACTGCTGAAACAATAGCAGTCTGAAAATCACATTGAAAATTTTTTTTCTCAATGAAAGAATTTTCTCGGAATTTTTCGGCATCGCTGAACGCATGAAATTTTGATGAAACAAAAAAATAAAAAAACACGTGTAAAATATTTTTTCGAGTAGAACATAAATATTTTTATTTCAACATGATAGGTGAAATAGGCATACGCGGGCTGTCTGATTTGAGATGGATTCGGCCATAAAGAAGATAAAAACATGATAAAACCAATTACAAAACAATAAATTACAACAAATTAAAAACTATATATTGTCAAATCAAGGGAGTATTCGGGAATCGGTTTGGGAGCGACTGGTGACGATAAAAAAGAAACAATTCGGATAGTGAAAAATAAACTTGTTTTTATTTTTAGCGTACCATGAGGTACAGCCGTTGCCACGCAGCGAAGGCAAGAAAACATACAAAAAGAATAATTTAATTTACAAATATTATAACGGAAAATATTGAGAACGTTCACAGCCTCGTGGTCAAGGCGTGACTACTCCACTCGAAAGTTGGAGCCAGACTGACTGCTCGCCGCGCGCTCTCTGTCTCTGCCGGCAGCACACGCCTCCCGCCATCATGCGCGGCCGGCGCGCGAGATCGCCGCGCTCCTCAACCGTCGGCGCACAGGTTTTCCGCGCTCACCGCGCTTCGACGCACAGGTTTCCCGCGCTCACCTCGCTTCGGCGCACAGGTTTCCCGCGCTCACATCGCTTCGGCGCACAGGTTTCCCGCGCTGACCTCACTTCGGCGCACAGGTTTCCCGCGCTCATCGGAGCCAACAGGGAAAACTCCGCGCGAGCATCACAGAGGTCATGCGGCCCGTGTGGATTCTCTGAAATTTATTGATAACATTCCTCCTCCCTGTACGATCGGTAAGATCGTACGAAATCTCTTTAAGTTGTCAACCTAATTAATTTCATGACCGGTCGGATCATTTCTCCCTTTGAGGTCCGAATTCGTGCTATTCTGACACGACCGTCCGATCCCGGGTATAACTCTTCGACTATACCCTTCATCCACACATTGCGGGGTGCCTGGTAGTTGGCTATCAAGACAACGTTTCCGATCTCAGGAGGCTCTGACTCCGTAGTCCACTTAGTCCTAGGTAGTAGCAGCAGGAGATACTCCCGCAACCAGAGACGCCAAACTGATTGGCAGAGGCTTGAGCTATTCTCCACTGCCTTCTAGGGCAAGCTTCGTTCGCCTCGTAGGTACCTAGCAGAGACCATTCTGAGGATCCCCCGATAAGTAGATGGTTGGGCGTCAGAGCCTCTTGATCAACCGGATTGATGGAAACATGCGTCAACGGCCGTGAGTTGACAATATGTTCTGTTTCGGTAAAGAACGTTCTTAGTACTTCCTCTTTCGGAGCTTGTTCTTTGAGAACTGCTCGAAGAGCCGTTTTCACTGTCCTTGCTAGCCTTTTCCAGGCTCTCCCCATATGTGGGGACGCTGGTGGGGTGTACTTCCATTTCATACCCTTTTCCAAACCATATTTCTCCATTCGCTTCCGATCTAGATTCATAAGCGCTTCCCGGAGTTCGTTATCAGCGCTATGCAGATTGGTTCCATTGTCGGAATGCATGGTCGTAGGCTGACCCCGCCGTGCGGCCATTCGACGAATCGCCATTATGCATGAATCGGCTGACAGGCTGGATGTCAATTCCAGGTACACTGCCCGGACCGGCATGCATGTAAATATCGCTCCCCATCTCTTCTAGCGACGTCAACCTATCGATACCATAAATGATCCGAAGAAATCCAGCCCGCAATGCGAGAAGGGTCTTTGGTGATGCGATAGCCTGACCGACGGAAGGTCGGCCATCCTTGGTGCCGTCGGTTGTGCTCGCCTTGCTTTACAGCTGGCACACCGATGCGTGATTATCCGAAGAGTGGAGCGGGCACTCGTTATCCAATAACACTGTCGAAGCTCATTTAAAACAAGCTCATCGTTCCCATGACCATCCAGATGGTGGTAGTGGGACACAATTAGTCTTGCCACGGTTTCTTTGCCCGATAGGATCACCGGGGAATTATTAAATTCTGGGGCATCTGTAAGCGCAGACGCTCGTCCTGAAACTCGTAGGAGACCATCGGAATTCAAGTGGTGTCAGCTTCGCCAATGGGCTGTTTTTATCAATGTTTTTTTTATGCTTCAGGGTGCTTATTTCACCCAGATATGTCTCCTCTTGAGATCGTTGAAGAATTAATTTTTCAGCTGCGTCAAGCAGCTCGACAGTTAACCGGGTGCTTGTCGACCTCACATTTGTTTCCTTCCTTGGATCCCGATGGTTTGATCGATCTCGTTGTCTTCGTCCTCGTTGATCTTGAGTATCACGCTTTTCTAGTCGTCGTGCCTCACCTTCTGCTCGAGCCTTTCGTGGCCAATTTTTGGCAACCAATAGGACCGTGGCTGAAGTTCTCACCAGCCGTCGCCACGAGGAAAAACGATTTACACACGGGAGTGGGATCGCGCATGGTTTCATCGTTACTGTGTTGACTCTCCGTCTCTCCAGCGTAGCCATTTCGCTTTCGCCTTTACTTGCAGTCGGCGAGCTCGAAGGACAATGGTCGCATTTTTGTCTGAGGAATTTCGGTCCTCTCAGCCAACGTGACAAATTCGTGGCCCCCTGCTCGCGTCATCAGCTGGATTTTCAGATGAAGGTACTCATCTCCATTCGGAGGTTTCGGAGTTTTCAACGATTTGTCCAACGCGATTGGCAACAAAGGTCTTGTATGTTCGCGGCTCTTGAGTGATCCAAATTAGCACGATGCGTGAGTCTGTCCAAAAATAACGCTTACCGAATTCGTAATCGTACTCAGACTGTACCATTTTCGCTAATGCGACCGCTAAGACCGCTCCCTGAAGTTCCAGTCGCGGGATCGTACATGATTTTAGTTAAATAAATGACAAGATTTATTTAATTTGCGACGTTTCGGACATTTTCATTGTTATGTCTCTCTTCAGGCAACTAATGAACAATACAAAATACAACATATTAACAAACACCTTATAAATAATAATAATTTAAGAAATCAATTTTTGTACAACAATGTAACTTACAGTATGTGTTATGTTTTAATCGTGTTCCGGAGAACTATCCGTTCGTCAATGTAAATTAAATTCAAAAATTTCCAAATATATACCAAAAATTGGTGCATTAGTGCATGTAGAGTTTATACGTGACAATGTAATAATGCTATTGGTTTTCGAGTAGGTGGGGATTAGCCTACTCCGACGAGTTTGAGAACGGGGAGAGGTATCAGGTGAACATATCATTGGTGGTGTGTGGCATGAGGCGCAAAGCCTGTACGTGAAAACAAACGAGATACCCCAATGTAACGTGCTCTCCTGATATCTGTTCTGCTATCGTATGTGAGTGTAATGCTAGGAAGGAGATAAAAATTCAAAATTACTGATCATGGTGCTATATTCCTTCGGAAGTTTATTAATCTCAAATTGTTTATTCATATATTTCTTTTGTGTATGTATGTATAGTGCTTCAGAAAATAATCTTTTTCCTTTATTAGTTTCATAATCTAAAATTTTGACTGTATTAAAGTTTATAGTGTGATTGTTTTCTATTCTATGTATGTGTAAGGATGAATTTCTATCTTCTTCTATGTATTTTTTTTGTGTTCTTTTATTCTCACACCTAGTCGTCTGCACGTTTGGCCAACATACGACGCATTGCAATTGTTACAATTAATTTTATATACTACATTTGATTTTTCTAGTTTTTCATTTTGATCTTTTCCTAGTACAATAATATTATTCATTTTGTTTTGTGCGCTAAATATAACGGTGGTATTTAACCGTTTGAAAACATTTTTAGAAAAACCTTCAATTTCTTTCACGTACGGTAGACAAATGAAATTTTTATTCTCATTATTAGGATTTCGTTGAGTATCTATTGTGCAATTTATCTTTTTTAATCTTTTTTTAATGTAAAAATCAATGAAGTCTAGAGGATAGTCATTTTTTGTTAACACTTTTTTAATAAACGTAATATTGTTTTTGTGGAAAGATGTGTGTGATAATTTTATTGTGCGGTCTATGAGGCAATAGATTATGGCTATTTTATTACAAATCGGATGATGAGAATTAAAATTCAAATATCTACCTGAAAACATCGGTTTTCGATACCAGTCAGTTATAATTTTTCTATGTTCGGTAATAATAATCTTAATATCTAAAAAGCTAATACTATTGTTCTGTAGTTTTTCAACTGTGAATTGTAAATTCTTATCGTAATTATTGAAAGTGTGTAAAGTTTCATCTATATGATCTTTATGTAAACATAATAATACGTCATGGACATATCGAAAATAAAATAACGGTTTGGAAATACAATGTGATTCAAGGTCTTCCATGACGATGCCAGATAAAACGGGGCTTATTGGATTTCCCATAGCCGATCCGAAAGTTTGCTTGTAGAATTTATGGTTTGATTAGAAATAATTATTATTAAGTATAAATTTAACAACCTTGCAAAATTCAGACAAATTCAAATTTATCTTGTTGTGTAACTGATGCCATCTTCTTTCTATAGCTTTTTGTTGAGAATATACATATTATATTGTACAGCGCGCGACATACGTATATGTACACATGTGTGTCTCCCCACCCCATAACGTGTGAGAGCCGACGGGCGAGCGCGACGCTCCTGCAAACTTCTCGTCAGATCGAGAATGGCCCGCGCCGAGTATAGTCATACTGCATCTTAAATTAAGTCTCTTAAATAAACTCTTTTATTCTATCCAATTTGTGTGTCCTTTATTCAACATGGTAGCAGAGCGCGTGATTTGTAAGCGTTAAAAAAGGACTCTGACCCAATACAAGCTTCGTCGAGTATTGGGGGCAGCTTATAAACTCAAATTAAGATGGCGGACACCAAGGAAGAGAAAAACTCCGAGCACGAAGGAACGCTCGAGTCGAAGGAACAAGCCACAACATCGAAGGTCAAGCAAGAAGACGAAATGGATAAAAAGGATGTTTCAATACCAGTATTCGATGGCGGAAACTACAGTATGTGGAAAAAGAGGATCCAAATGTACATGAAGCTCAAAAAATGTGAAATTGTGATAGAAAAAGAAAAGAGTGAAACAGACAAAGTAGAAGAATGGAAACAGAATGATTTGAGAGCAATAAATATAATTTATAGTGCAATATCAGATAAACAATTAGAATTTGTTTGTGGAGAAGAAACAGCATACAAAATTATGAAGAAGCTAGACAGTATGTATTTAAAGGAATCAACGGCGTTACAAATAGTCTGCAGGAATAGACTGGAGAAATTGAGATTAAGAAACTATAGTGATTCTGAGGCATTTTTCAGTGTGTTTGAAAAAGCAGTAAACGAATTAAAAGGCGCGGGTGCTAAAATAAGCGAAAAAGAAAAATTGAATTACATGCTTAACACGTTACCAGAATCATACAGTTATATGGACAACAAGGAACCAGCACGAGCGAACAGAGCGGCGAAGGTGCGAGCGCATGGATAGCGAAGACACACGCTGCATACACCAACGAAACAAACAGGTCAGGTATGAGCGAGATAGAGTGGATACTCGATAGCGGATGTTCTGATCATATTATAGATAAGGAAAATTATTTTGAAAAATCTATTAGTTTAAAAGAACCGATAAATATTTATCTCGGTGATAATAGAGCTATAAAAGCTACAAAGATAGGAACTCTATCTCTTTATTTTGTCACCTACGGGAAGCAAAATAAAGTTAATATTAATAATGTTTATTTTGCTAAGGAAATGAATGCTAATTTAATAAGTGTTGGAAAAATAACGAATAATAAGAATACGGTAATTTTTAAAGGAAAAGTTGCAAAAATTATAGATAGTGGTAATAAATTAACTGCAATAGCATTTAAATTTAATGATACATATAAGATGAAAAGTAAATTGGCAAGGAATATAAGTTGTGTAAATAGTGCCGAACAGAATAATAACATGAGTCAAAAGGAAAGATGGCATAGAGTGTTAGGTCACGTAAATTTTAGATATTTGGATACGATATGTAAACAGCTGTTATTAACGGGCGTTCCAAATGAACTTGAATCTGAATTTATGAAATGTAAAACTTGTATTGAAAATAAGATGCATAACTTGCCATTTACTAATAATAGAACAAAGGCGAAAGATATATTAGAAATTATACATACGGATGTATGCGGTCCCTTTAAAACTACTGGGTTTAGCGGAGAAAAATATTTCGTTTCTTTTATCGATGATTATAGTAAAATAGCTAAAGTTTATTGCATAAAGACTAAAGAGGAAGTTTTTGATGGTTTATTTCAATTTGTAAATGAAACTGAAAATTTAACCGGAAAAAGAATAAAAATATTGAGATGTGATAACGGGAAAAAATACTTAAATAATCGGTTTTATAAATTTGCCAAAGAAAAGGGTATTATTATTAATAATTGTCCGACGTATGTGCACGAATTAAACGGCACAGCTGAAAGATTTAATAGAACGATAATGGATAAAGCGCGATGTTTACTATCAGAGGCAAAAGTACACAAATGCTACTGGCCAGAAATAATATGTGCCGCGACGTATTTGAAAAATCGTACGTTAGCAAATACGATTGAAAGAAAAACACCTTATGAAATATTTTTTAGAAAGAGACCAAATGTCGAACATTTACGTTTGTACGGGAGTAAAGTTTTTGTAAGAAAACCGGAACAAAAAAGATTGTCTAAATGGGATCAAAAAGCTGAAATGGGAATATTGTTAGGTTATAGTGATGTAGGCTATAGAGTACTTATAAATAATAAAATAATTGTTGCAAGGCATGTGGATATTATAGAAAGAGATGTTAAATGCATTGGTATTGATTATAAAGATAATATTGATAACGATGATAGTACAGAAAGTGGTGCAAGTACAAACGATGATTTATCGGATAATGTCTTCGAAAACGCGAATGAATCCGAAGAGCAACAAGGTAAAGTAAAAGAAAAGAATAATTTATCGTTACATCAACCCTCGGGGAAATGTAAAGATACAGAAAACGCAACATTGAAAGTTCCGCGAAAATCTACGCGTGATAGGAAAAGTCCTGTAAGATACCCAGAAAAGGAAAGCTATAATATTTATGTAAGATACTGTAGAGTAGATACGCCTTGTACATTTGAGGAGGCGATGAATAGTAAAGAGAGTAAAAATTGGCAAGAAGCCATGAATAAAGAAATCGAATGCATAAATAAAAATAAAACTTGGGAATTAGTCGATAGAGTACAAAATAAAAAAGTTATAGATGTAAAATGGGTTTACACAAGAAAATCAGATAATAGGTACAAAGCTAGGCTAGTCGTGAGAGGTTTTCAACAAACAGATGTAATTGATGACATATATTCCCCAGTTGCGAAAAATCAAACGTTAAAAATTTTATTTTCATATTGCTGCCAAAATGGGCTCAAAATAGAACAAATTGATGTAGAGACAGCATTCTTAAATGGAAAGGTAACTACGGAGGTATATGTCAATCAACTAAAAGGTTATGAAGACGGAACCGAACGAGTGTATAAATTGTCAAAAGCGTTGTATGGATTGAGAGAAAGTCCTAGAGACTGGTATGAATGCTTTGATGAATATGTTATGAAACTTGGCTTTAGAAAGAGCAATGTAGAATTATGCCTATATATACATGGAAAAGACAAAGACATTGTTTACCTATTAATATACGTAGACGATTTGTTGATTTGTGGAAAAGATGAAAAGAAAATACAAAGAATAAAGAAATTGTTATCTGATCGTTTCAAAATGAAAGATTTAGGTGAAATAAATGAGTATCTAGGCATAAACGTAAAGCATAATTATATAAATGGTAAGATGGAATTAAGTCAAGAAAAATATATTGAGTCACTAGCAACTAAATTTCACATAAAAGATAGTAAGTTATATAGCACTCCGATGGAGACAAATTTAAAAATTGAAAATTCCAAAGAGTTCGAACCAAATATAAAATATAGGAATTTAATTGGCGCATTATTATATGTTAGTTCTGGCACTCGACCAGACATTAGTCATAGCGTAAATTACTTAAGTAGATTCCAAAATTGTTACACCGAGATACATTGGAAATATGCATTACGAATTTTGAAGTATTTGTATTTAACGAAAAAATTAAGTTTACAATATAAGAGAAATAAAAATTGTGAAATAATTGATGGCTATGTAGACGCAGATTAGGCTGGAGACAATGTTGATAGGAAGTCCACATCAGGTTATGTAATTCGAGTTTTTGGGAATGTAATTGATTGGAAATCGCGAAAACAAAAATGTATAACGAAGGCTTCGACATATGCAGAGTACGTTGCAAACCAACCGCACACACAAAATACATCGCTTCACCACTATTAAGGAGCAGACTACACGAAAAACAATCAGATACAACACTATGCTACATCTTCAAGCGACCAACATGGAAGAAACAACGATTAAAAATCAAGGAGATACAACACGTATGTTTAACCAGCGAATTAACAAAACACAGTTATTAGTGCATTTTTTAAAAAAACGAAAAGACGTAAAGTTAAACTTCATAATACACATTATATTTCAAATTTTCGGCTTTAACACAAAAAAGCAATTTTATCGTGTGACAAAATTAATATTGAATAACGCATATGCGAATGAACAAGTTAAATTTCTAATGAAATGTCGATTCTACCATATAGTACCAAAGCATATTAATATTGCGACAAAA
Source organism: Torymus aiolomorphi (assembly GCA_036365515.1). Lineage (NCBI taxonomy): Eukaryota > Metazoa > Arthropoda > Insecta > Hymenoptera > Torymidae > Torymus > Torymus aiolomorphi. The sequence continues at coordinate 169,766,635 of CM070875.1, read as the reverse complement.
AACAAAAAAACTACCAGATGTTTTCAAATAATGGAAAGTTTAAAAAACTAAAACTTATAACTCATACAATGTCGCGATTATTAAATATTGAAATCACAGATTTACATACTAAAATCATGTACCAAAAAAAATTAGTCAAAAAAGCCTTTGTACATTTCGAAAAAACTGTAGGTGTCGATTTAACCACTTTATTTATAGATTACTACAATACAAAACTAAATTTTATTACGGAAAAAATAAAGAAAAAACTTGAAAATAAACTCAATGTGATTTACTTCCAAAAATGCAAGCAAATTTTGGAAAAAGACAGATATAGAGCCAAACCGTTTGACGATAGAGAGTTCAACACCCCGAATAATAACACACAGGTGATCGACCTCGATGAGTCTATCACGGAAGATGACAAATGGTGTGTCAATTTGACGGACGTTGAACTCCCAAAATATGTCTATGAGACGTTGAAACTTGGCGAAAAGTTCAACTTCAACAACAAATTTGACAACAAATTAGCCAAAACGTTTGTAAAAAACTTTGAAGTATTCACAAAAAAATATCCTGTACCTGTTGAAATCCCAAAAATAAGAGGAACTTTCTTAAACACGATTAAAAAAGTTTATAACAAAGACTTGTCTACAAAATTCTATTTCGATAATAGATTCAAAATGGATATAGAAAAAACAAAACAATTTATCAAAACTAATTCTGATATCTTAATTACTAGAGCAAATAAAGGCAATTGCACAGTTATTATTAATAAAGCTTCTTATAATCAAAAACTTGAAAATCTATTTAATGATATAAAGTACTATGAGAAAATCAAATCAAATCCGTTACCGAAATTAGAAAGAGAGACGAATGAAATAATAAAGTGGTTGAATAAAATCGATTTTGCTATGACTGGCAAAAAATTTGAACCTGTTGTAAATAAGTTTAACATTGCCAAAGCTTATGGACTAGTTAAAATTCATAAAGCGAACTTTCCACTACGATCGATTATTTCTACGATTAACTCTCCAACGTACGAAATATCTAAATTCTTTGCGAACTTTCTACAACGAAACATAAAAATACCTAGTTCTTTTAACCGTTATTTTATTTTCGATATGTCGACGACGTATTATTATGTTTACATAAAGATCATATAGATGAAACTTTACACACTTTCAATAATTACGATAAGAATTTACAATTCACAGTTGAAAAACTACAGAACAATAGTATTAGCTTTTTAGATATTAAGATTATTATTACCGAACATAGAAAAATTATAACTGACTGGTATCGAAAACCGACGTTTTCAGGTAGATATTTGAATTTTAATTCTCATCATTCGATTGTAATAAAATAGCCATAATCTATTGCCTCATAGACCGCGCAATAAAATTATCACACACATCTTTCCACAAAAACAATATTACATTTATTAAAAAAGTGTTAACAAAAAATGACTATCCTCTAGACTTCATTGATTTTTACATTAAAAAAAGATTAAAAAAGATAAATTGCACAATAGATACTCAACGAAATCCTAATAATGAGAATACAAATTTCATTTGTCTACCGTACGAGAAAGAAATGAAAGGTTTTTCTAAAAATTTTTTCAAACGGTTAAATACCACCGTGATATTTAGCGCACAAAACAAAATGAATAATATTATTGTACTAGGAAAAGATCAAAATGAAAAACTAGAAAAATCAAATGTAGTATATAAAATTAATTGTAACAATTGTAATGCGTCGTATGTTGGCCAAACGTGCAGACGACTAGGTGTGAGAATAAAAGAACACAAAAACAATACATAGAAGAAGATAGAAATTCATCCTTACATATACATAGAATAGAAAACAATCACACTATAAACTTTAATACAGTCAAAATTTTAGATTATGAAACTAATAAAGGAAAAAGATTATTTTCTGAAACACTATACATACATACACAAAAGAAATATATGAATAAACAATTTGAGATCAATAAACTTCCGAAGGAATATACAACCATGATAAGTAATTTTGAATTTCTATCTCCTTCCTAGCATTACACTCACATACGATAGCGGAACAGATATCAGGAGAGCACGTTACATTGGGGTATCTCGTTTGTTTTCACGTACAGGCTTTGCGTCTCATGCCACACACCACCAATGATATGTTCATCTGATACCTCTCCCCGTTCTTAAACTCGTCGGAGTAGGCTGATTCCCACCTACTCGAAAACCAATAGCATTATTTATTACATTGTCACGTATAAACATCTACATACTCTAATGCACCAATTTTTGGTGTATATTTGGAAATTTTTGAATTTAATTTACGTTGACGAACGGATAGTTCTCCGGAACACGATCAAAACATAACACATACTGTAAGTTACATTGTTGTACAAAAATTGATTTGTTAAATTATTATTATTTATAAGGTGTTTGTTAATATGTTGTATTTTGTATTGTTCATTAGTTGCCTGAAGAGAGACATAACAATGAAAATGTCCGAAACGTCGCAAATTAAATAAATCTTGTCATTTATTTAAACAATTTGGTAGTAACCTTGGCTATTAGCTGCATCCAACTAACATTAATCAAAAAACTACCGTTAGCTGCAATTTCACCATTACAACAAAAATTGTCCTTATTGCCATGATCCTAAAACACGTGGAATTAAGCATACCCATTTCTTAAAAAGCATTGATACAACTGAAAATCAAGGAAAAAATAAAATACCCACCAAAACAGAGCATAATGGAATAGAAGAAATATATGATATGAATGACAATATAGCCAATGAAAATAGCATTAAATTACTACAAAAACCTGTAACAACAGAACCAAGAAACAAAACAATTACAAACAACGTCCGCATGACATATGGTGATATTAACTACCGAGGATCAAACAAAGCACTTCTTTATTTTGATAGAGGAATCAGAGGCAAGTAAACTTTTACTAATTCAATGTACCCACTAGATGTACAACCAAAACATAAGGATATAGTAGTAATAGATGAAATAGTCTTCACATCTAACTGTAAATGCAATTCGAGTAACCAACTCAGGGACATGTTACCTCATTATAGGGTCACTTGTGCAGTTGGGCTTATGCCCAGCTCAACTCAACAAACATGAAGGGATAATTTATGCAAAAAACAAGAATGCAACAACAGAAATACCTACAACTACGAGATCTATGCTAATAAGATATTGGTGAGAGTGGTAGTGACATAGTTTTATTTATATTTGAAATTTGTTTCTCCCTGTAACCAAGTTAAAGGAGAGTAAACAAATACGCTCTATAAGAAATGTATTAGATTGTAAGTTTAGCATGTAAGTTTATTAAATATACCAGACCAGCATACAGGAAGTGACTTCCTCTGCTGGACTACTTTTGTAATGTAATTTTGTATTACTCTGGTTAATAAATAAAAAAATAATAAAAAGGAATGCATAAATAAGATGTGGAAGAAAGGAATAATACCGAAAGAATGGAAGACAGGAAAAATAAAGCCGGTGTGTAAGAAAGGGAATAACGAAAAAGTGGCAAAATATAGAGGAATCACATTAATGAACACCGGATATAAGATTTATGCGGAGATATTAAGGAAAAGATTATGGGAACAATTGGAAAGAGAAAACAAACTAGACGACACACAGTTTGGATTCAGGAAAAAGAGAGGAACGATGGATGCAGTATATGTACTTAAGAAGGCAGTGGAAAGAGAGATAAAGAGAGAGGGAAAGTATGGAGATTTCTGGCGGATATGAGAGCAGCGTTCGACAAGATCAAGATAGAAGAAATATGGAAAATACTGGAAGATTTGGAGATAGAAGAAGGACTCAGAGAAAGAATTTATCCTTTCTCCTTTAGGGGATATATGATGACACGAAATGCGAAGTAGAAGTGGGAAATAGAACAATCGGAACATTTAGAGCAGAGAAAGGAGTGAGGCAGGGATGTCCACTTAGCCCTACGTTGTTCAATATAGCATTTGCGGACTTAGAAAAAGAAATCGGAAAAGCACAGGAAGGGGGTGTGAGACTAGAAAGGAAAAAATCTATTCACTGGCATATGCAGATGATGTGACCTTACTGGCGAATAATGACACAGGAATGAGAGAAATGCTGAAAAGATTTAGAAGGTACATAGAAAAGAAAAGACTGGAATTAAACATTGAAAAATCAAAGATAATGGAATTCAGGAAGAAAGGAGGCAGAAGGAAGGAGACAACGTTTAAGTGGAAGGAAGAAAAGATAGAGAAAGTGAAGGAAGCCATGTACTTAGGATAACAGCTGCAGAGTAACAATGGAAATGGGAAACATGTAAAACACATAACAGGAAAGGCAAACGCGATGATAGGGAAGATATGGAGTGTAGGAGAAAGAAAATTTAAGGACGACTGGAGGAAAAGGATGAGAATTTTTGATGTACCAGCGGGAGGTATACAGAGTTACGGAACAGAGATATGGGGATGGAGAGAATGGAAAGAAGTGGAGAGGATACAGGATAAATACCAAAAGTGGGTGATAAAGGCAGAGAGGACAACACCAGGACATGTTTTGCACGAAGAGACAAATAGGGACAAAATCGCAATAAGAACGGGAAAAAGAGCGATGAAATATGAGAAGAAGGTGGCAGAAGCAGAGGAAGGATCGATAAAAGGAGAGTGTTGGAACATGATAAAGAAGAAGGAGAAAAAAGCAGAATAGGAAGAATGCAGAAGAAGAGGATGATCCATGGAGGAGGTAGAGAGGAGATTGGAAGCAGGAGAAGAAATCTAGTAGGAGATGACACAGAGGGGTAAAGATTGTAACGTTGTATTTGCTTAAACCCATTTACAGAGACTAAATAATGAATAACTAAGACTCGAGCAAATATTTCGCCATTATTTGCTCCATTACTTCTCTACTTACGGAGCCACGCCACGGCTTGAGACTAGTATCTCGATGAGGAAGTAGCCACGACTCAGCAACAACAAACGTTGAATTCCATATACTCCGACGACAACAATACCAACGCTGATGGACACAATATTCTTCTTATTCGGGCCGCAAAGAGAATAGACACGCACACAGGGAATTGCACACTCGCTAATGAGAACAAACACGTAGGAGGTAAAATGGAGTTTATTGAAACTTCAAATCGAGATGGCGGTGAGAGCATCTCTTTGGTCTGCGTGGATCTCGCATGGTCTCCTCTCGCCAACTCCACTGCTGAACCTGTTAAAATGAAATAAGAACCTGGTCCCGAATGCCCGAGTGAACTGCCCCCGGCTCGCACCCTGAATAATCCTGGGTCACGGGCAGGGAAAATGCCACACTTTAGCAGCTCCTCTTGGTAACTTGGAACTCGACCCTGCAACTTACAACCCGATTCACGACCGCGCTTCCAGCTGACCTTGGAACTCAACCCCGTAATTCACAACTTGCCCACCGACGCAACAACCAGTACGATCCAAAACCTCGACCCCAACTTCTCACTCGACCCACGACGAAACTCTCAGTACGCCACAGTTCGACTCGTACAACTCCTCCGCTCCAACCTGAAACAACCTACACTTATGCACCTAAACTTCTTCGTGATCGGCAGCCACTTCCTTTATACCCAATCTCCGGGTAACACTCACTCACACTATGTACTTTTAACTCGTCGAATTAATCAAAAGAGAGCTAACTACTCCTTCGCTGGTCGGTGATCAAGAAAGCAATCGTCTCCGGCTTCGCGACACTCATCCTTTCCTCGAGTTCCCCCCTTTTGAGCAGCTCCGCAAATGATTGACTCTGGCCCCCGCTCTGATACCCATCTTGTCCATATTACATGACTCGCATGCAATTGAGTGATGATAGGTTCGCGGGAGATCATGCGCGGAACCTATATCACTATGCGCGCCGCGCATCAGCCCGGTTGCCACTATTCGCTCCCCTCGTCTATCTCTCACTTTCGTCTATGTCTATACACTACACGCTGGCCGGCTGCTATTCTCTCTCTCCCACCCACTCTATCATCCGCGCCGCGGCCCGTACTCGTATAGGTACTGTACGCGCTAGTCGGCTGCCACTCTCTCTCCCTCCTACTCACAGCACTATCAGAGCACCCCTCTCTCTCCTCGGCGCGCGCGCCGATAGTTGCGCGTAGCCTACACTATTGTCCGTCCGCTGTTCATATGTTCTCTCTCTCTCTCTCGCGTATGTTATGTTTCTCTCTCCGTGCCGCTCTCTCTCTCTCGTTCTCTCTCTATACACTGCTCTTGCGACCGCGCTCCTGGTTGTGCGACTCTCCCGTGCGCGACCCCCTCCTCGACCCTCGCTCTCTGCGCGTTCTCTCGACCCGACAATGATAGTTTGTGTTTGTGTGTGTCTTGGTGATCATCCTCGACGCTGGCAATAACAACAGAACAGCGCTCACTAAACAGGTGTTTGCGTTCTGCTAGCGCAGAGTAAGCAATTACATGTGACTCTGTTACAATACCCCCCCCCCCCACTAAGACGTTAACTATCCCATAATTAACGTCTTTACTTTTACTCCATGAGTCCTCTTGAATTGTTACAAAGGGATGCCACTGTTCTTATCCTCCACACCTCCACTGTTTCGCTCGGAAACGAATCTCCATGTCCTTATTGACCCCGAAATCCAACCTCAATACCAAATCGTGTCGCAAATCCTTAGTGGCTCGAAGATCTAACTGACCGGCATCGCCATCGACTTCAATAAAGATCTGTAGGATTTCCTGGGTTTCCATTGGACTTCCCGACCCCGTTGTAACATGACTCTGAACCTTCTGAAGTTTTTCTCGATTTTTGTTTAGGATTCGCGGGCCCACGAGCAAGATCGGGAGGGGGGCGAGGTTTAACAAAGCTAAGTATAACTCGCCCCCTATCACTACTCGGATAAAGTTGTTATCGACCTCTTCACCGACCTCTTCTATCCCCATGATCTCCTCTAACTTCCCGCTAGTCTTCTGAATAGCTTTCTCTCCCCCACCTAAATCCTCGACACTCTTACTCGACCTCCAACCCGCCCCTGCGGACGGTGTTGTTGATTTTGGTTGGAAGCGGTAACCCGTTTCTCCTTCTGATTCAGAACTCCACTTCTCCAAATACATCGCCGATACTTGGCTCTCTCCTAGTTCTTCTTCGGCCTGACTGTCGATGTCGCTTTCATCCTCAGTACTTGAAGGTAGCCAACTGACCCGTATAATCTTTTTCTCCCGAGAAGTTGCGCTACCAGACTTTGCTTCTCCTCTCTCTGTAGTGGTTCCACACAATTCCAACTTCCTCTTCCTCTGAGCCGTCATACAAGACTCGCTTTCTCTCTGAACCGTCACACAAGGCTCGTTTCCTCTCTGAGCTATTATACAAGACTCCTGCACCCTCTCTCTCGAAGCCGTCACATAAGACTTCAACACTCTCTCTCTCTCTCTCTCGAAGCCGTCACACAAGACTTCAACATACTCTCTCTCAGAGCCATTGCACAAAACCTCTTCACTCCTTCACCAGCCTTATTCTTTGTCTTTTTTTGAGCCACTAGGCTAGGCTCTCCCCTGCTCTCTTTATATAATAGTACGCTGACTCGATCCCTGTCCTCCCTTGATCCGGGCTCGACTCCATGCACTACCATACAACTTCCACGATCAGATTCCTGAGTCCCTTTAAGAGCTGTACAGAACGTAGGAGGCTGTACTGCGTCCCGGCACCCCCGTTTCCCAAGATCGCGACAAGGTGGCGACAGTTAGCTTGAGGGCATTCTCTCAGTGCATAACCCGCGGTGCTGCATCCTTGGCACACTATGCCTCCAACTACGACCCTCCGTGGGCATTCTCGAAACAAATGCCCCGTCTGTCTGTAGGAGTAGCACATCTGTCTAGGGCACTGCGCTGCTCGATGTCCTACCGGTTGGCAAACAAAACACGTCCCGACGAGGGTCGTTTCGCCCGCTGGATTCGTGGCTTCAGCCGACACCTCGGAAGACTACGCAGGGGAGTGGCAGATGGTTATGGTAGCGATTTCCCCTTCGCACCTCTCTGACCGCTCCTTCTCCGACTCTTTCGTTACCCGCCGTCGTTCAGCCCCATTCTTTTCGAACCTTTCCGTTGACTCGACAACAGCAGCTACTTGATGCGATGCTCGGTGAGAGCCATCGTACGTAGGATCTCGAATTCTCGACTCCTCACGACGTAGCGGTAGCCTGTATCGCTCTTTGATCGCCTCTTTCCTCTCAAACTCTCGCCCGTATCGCTCAATCGCCCCGAAGCTATCTAGGGTTTTATCCCACAGATAGTCCTGATATTCTGGACGCAAGTGGGAGAAAGCGAGGTTAAGTTGCTCTCTCAATAAAGGAGATCTCTTCAAGTAGCCGAGAATTCGCCGAAACTTAGTAAGAAAGGGTGTGACCTTCTCTTCCATGCCCTGGTACCGAGCACGTAACTCTTCCATAATATCATCATGATGTAACTCTGCAACGAACTGCTGCTTGAAAGCTCTCTCGAAGGTTTTGAAGTCCCAAGTGAAGATTTCATCTTGGTGTACTTCGTACCAGTCACTTGCTTCTTTCACCAGGACACTTGGCAAGTACGACAGCAGCTCGAAGTCAAGAATTCCTGTGGCTCGCCTACATGCCTTGAGTCGGGATAAGAATTTTGCAAGACAGTCTTGAACTTCCCCAGAATATTGAATTCCCCAACTCTTCAGCATTGTTATGACGTAGAGACTATCATTGAATCTGTGACGTTCCTCTTGACGACTTTCTCTGCACAAACTCCTCCAACCATGATTATTGCGCTCGACTCGAGGTCTCTGGCACCGTACAACCGAACCATCTCGATCCGAAAGATCTGAGCTAGCAGAGCTGATATCTCGAAAGTTTAGTCTTAGTCGGTTCGAGAATATGGATAGCGACTCAAAGGTTGTCTCAGATTCACATTCAGATTCATTCGGCAGAGAAATTCGTCTTTGCTTCTGCGGGTGAGCTACTGTGCGAGGAGGCTCAATTCTAGACTTGACTCGACCAAACCTCCCTTCAGGCTGAGCGGACTTATCGCCTACTTCACTCCGCCATTCCTTTTGTCTCTCGACGTGGAATTTTTATTTCCTACCTCGAGAGGGATATTGCAACCGCAACGGCCTCAGTGTGTAATGTGCAGCCAGATTATCGTTATTTAGCCTGTCATTTATCCCCATCACCAACTCATCATTTCCGCGAAGAGGTATTTCAGGGATTGTGCCGACATTCGTCGACCCCAGGGGTCTCTGGTGTTCGCTCGTACGCAAGATGGACGTCTGACAACTTCCTCCTGAAAGCCGAAGAGCCGTCGTCTGGTGTGATGCGGCAATGGTCACGATCGGCTCCGATCGTGAAATTGACATGAATGCCTCTCCTGAAGTAAGTGGCAGGTAACCTATACCACTATGCGCGCCGCGCGTCGGCCCGGTTGCCACTATTCGCTCCTCTCATCTATCTCTCACTTTCGTCTATGCCTATACACTACACGCTGGCGGCTGCCACTCTCTCTCCCTCCTACTCACAGCACTATCAGCGCGCTCCTCTCTCTCCTCAGCGCGCGCGCCGATAATTGCGCGTAGCCTACACTATCGTCGGCCGGCTGCTCGTATGTTCTCTCTCTCTCTCTCTCGCGTATGTTACGTCTCTCCGCGCCGCTCTCTGTCTCTCTCCCCCTCTCTCTCTCTCTCTCTCTGTTTCTCTCTCTCTATACACTGCTCTCGCGACCGAGCTCCGGGTTGCGCGACTCTCCCGTGCGCGACCCGCTCCTCGACCCTCGCTCTCTGCGCGTTCTCTCGACCCGACAATGATAGTTTGTGTTTGTGTGTGTCTTGCTGATCATCCTCGACGCTGGCAATAACAACAGGACAGCGCTCACTAAACAGGTGTTCGCGTTCTACCAGCGCCGAGTAAGCAGTTACATGAGACTCTGCCACAAGATATAGACAAACAAGGAAGAAGAATGCAGATTGAAGGATCAAGATATGCAAGAGAGGTGAAGAGAATTATCGTGTCGGACGAAATACCATAATACCAAGAAAATGGTAGAATAAACAGAAAAGGCGAAATAGAGATAACAGGAAGATACAAGATGAGAAGTGAAAATAAAAGTAGCAGGTACTGGATGAAGGAGGAAGATAGGAGGTGTAGGGTATGGAAGAAAGAGGAGGAAACATTAGAACATATATTTGAGAAGTGCGAATATACAAATCAGATAGGAAAAAAGTGGGAGGAAAGATTGAAAGGAGGAAAAGAGAATCTTGCCGCGCTACATCAAGTGAACTGGATAAGAAGAAGACTAGAAGATAAAGAGATAGATGATTTTCAAAGAACGTATAGAGAAAAGAAAGAGAAGATGGGAGGAGAGAGAAAAAACAAGGATAGAGAAGGAAAGAAAATGAAGGAAGATTGGGAGATAAAGAGACAGGACGGGGAGATTGGACAGAACAGATGTGGCGCAAAAGAAGATGAATAGGATAGAAGAAGATGAATTGCCCAGGGAGGAAAGAAAGGATGAGGAGGACTGGCAGAAAGAGTAGAAGAAGGAAGAAAGAAGAAGAAGAATACAGACACAGACATAAAGCATTTCACACACGCACACACATTTTTAGATAGGGACCAGAAAGGTTTATTTTTGTTTTTGTTTTGTAATTATAAGAAAAAGTTTGGTTATTATTTAGATAAGGAAAGAAACAGCGTGAACAAAAACACATGCACAAAGAGAAAGATTAAAATACAAAGAGGCAGAGAAGGGAGAAAGATACAAAGATGTACATAAAAAATATTTTTGTACTATGAACTAACGTTCAATAAAGCATGTATTATTAGTACTGGTATGACGTGTTACATGAAGTGTTTATAATCAAATTTTAAAACTTCTATTAAAAATCAGTTTCAAATGTTTTGAGAATAGAACAAGTGTGTATTAATAAATAATTACGTGTTATGAGGTTCATAAACTTCATAATAAGCTTCTGCATAGAAGAAAATATTGTTGAGTGACATGCGAGGTTATAAATATACAATATAATTTTGTGTAATAAATAAAATAAAGTACTGGTATGATGTGTTACATGAATTGTTTATAATCAAATTTTAAAACTTCTATTAAAAATCAGTTTCAAATATTTTGCAATAGAACAAGTGCGTATTAATAAATAATTACGCGTTATGAGGTTCATACACTTCATAATAAGCTTTGGCATAGAAGAAAATATTGCTGAGTGACACATGACGATATAAATATACAATATAATTTATGATACCTATTTGAAATATTGGTCTGAGCCTTGGTTTAAAAAGCATCTGTCATCTTTAAAAAACTTAGTCTATATCAGTGCTGTGCTGTTATACATATTTATTCAAGTGCCAATAAAAAACCGCTACCAATTCATTGGCAAGATGCTTCCTCAAACTAATTTATCGATTCCATTTTTTAAATTTAAAAAGCAAAAGTAAATTTTTTAATTTAAACAATTTGACTGAATATAAAAAATATCTTTTTTGTTTTCTCATTTATGTATCTTATACAAACAATTAGTTATTGTTATAAAAAAATTTAAGGAAATACATTAGTTTGAGAAAGAAAAGTATGTATTGGCAATAATCTAATAAATATTTGTTTTGAAACAGGTATTTAACTATTATCCTGCTCGACTTAAAATGGTTTAAAGTTAATCCATCATTGTAACAATCATACACATATAATAACTAAGTTATACTTCTTAACAAAAGACAATGAATCGTTTTGAAATTTAACAGACAGGTAGTTTTTTTTCATATTTAAGAATCGATATTTTTATGAAATATTTTTATGAAATTTTTACGAAATTCATATTTTGAAAGTCAATTATTATCGTTGCCCTAATACACGTTGCCGCGGGACTCAATCTGAAATTGCTTTTTTGGGGACATGCCCTAGTACACAATAATTATTTTATTTATATATGATATACAAATTAAATAGGACTATTGCATATTTTGCTCTAAAACTTTATATTTGTGTTTTGGGGCTAATTTGGAATGAGTAAAACAATTTTGACCAACATAACCTCTTGAAATTTTAACACAATGTTGTGCTCGATAAGTGTAATAAGTGGTAAAAATTTTGAATCAATCAATCGAATATTCTTTCTAAAAATGCAAATATAAGAAATTCATAAAAAAATTTTAACCTCAAATATCTTTGGTCACAACGGTCAGATTTTTTTGGGCAAAGAACTGACTCTTTAGACATAAAAAAGCTAATTCTCTGCCAAATTTCAAAACGATTCATTGACTTTTACTCCTGTTATCGTAAAGGAAAGAAAACGCACTTGTTTTCAAAAATAATTTTTTTCTCGGAAACAAATCAACATACCCTCTTGAAATTTTAACACAATGTTGTACTCGATAATACTCGATGTACTCGATATGGTTTATTCAAAAGTTATAAGAGCTTAAAGTTACACGTCGAGAAGGAATAAAGATACACTCAAAGTTAGGACGGTCTATTCATAAGATTTGTGTATTTTTATACCTGTTCGACGTTCAACTTTAGACTATTATAACTTTTGAAGGAATCAACATTTTATAATTTTCAAAAATGTAAATGAAAGCTATTTCTTTCTCGTTTCAATTTCTTTTTGAATCTTTTATCTAAGTTTGAAAGAAGTTTGTTCGCCATTTTCATAACAAATTTCAACCTTAAAAAAAATGTATCACAGAGATGTTTTTTATTGTACACAACTTTTCCCGTATACTTTTTGATATAAGAAACAAGAAAAAACGCGTCCAGAAGGAAAGCCTTCAAAAAAACTTTTGACTAGTTTTGAGGTCGCCTGAATTGTAACTTTTGTGAATGTCCTCATATAGGAGGAGAAGTCGGCAGAAAAAGAAGAAGGAATCAAAACGAGTGGAATCTGTATCTGATTAAGAAGAAATAGAAAAGAAGAAAATAGACGCGTTCTGCCCACGATAGTCTACGCACGCTTTTTTTAAATAGCTGAGTCGTCAGAGAATAGAACGACAATGTCGGTCATGACTTTCGAGGATACTATACGCCTTCCCAACTTGGTGTTCTCCGGACAGCAGCGATCCCGATGGCAGGATTTCCGCATACGTCCCAACTCACGAGGAAATCACGAATATCCCGATAAACCGATAAGGTAAAATAGCCATTACTGGGACACTTACGACCACCTAAATCTTATACAAATGATTTAAGAATAATGAATTGTTGCTTTTGTGTGAAATAAAAATTGCAACAGATAGTTTATATTTCGTTTAATTGATTTCGTGAATAAAAGAATGTTGTTAAAATGTTATAAAAGTTAAAAAAATATATTTAATACGTAGTTTATTCACCCTTTAGTGGAACACAATTTTTCGAGATACACCCTAAAGTGGGACACCTGATTTTGAAATATATAATAATTAAAATCGTTATAATGAATATTTATTTCATTTATAAACGTACTAAAAGTACGTATTGTATAAATGTTATTTTGTTCATTATTCAGCGAAAATTCATAAATAAAGAGATCACAAAAGTTATACTAACGCTCGTGAAAAGCAAGCAAAATAGCGAGTTCATACATGATTGATACACCGTATTGAAAGAGCACTGTTTATTATTTTTTCTTTTAAATTCATAACTTTTTGGAATCAAAATAAATCACGTAATTGAATAAAGTAGAACTTAAAAATGATTAAAGAATTTTACTTTTATGATCTAAGTTCATATGTTTTAGGTTTATTAATAGGATTTGTTACTGTCCCGGTATAGGGCATACTCTTTACGTTGTCCCAGTAATGAATATTTTACCTTACCTGCCGCAACGGATTAGAAAGTAATAATTAATATTTCAAATGAAATACTTTTTTTTAATGAAATGAACTCTTTTAAGATGAGAATCCACTATAGTTTGTGCACGGAGTGTGGAAATAGTACAGTCGGATCATTAAATTTCAAAATTATTGGAATAAAAGGTGCGATCGTCTGCAAATCTATTACCATTTAATTAAGGACGTTCTCCCGGTCGAAACAGCAATTTTAGTTTTTATATTTTTATATAATGTTTTATTAATTTGATAATCCAAGAGCAAGTACATGTAACAAATGACAAATTCAGGCAATAGTCACTATGGTATTGTCACAATTAAAGACAAAAACTTCAATAAGTTCTTTAAATTTTTTTATTTTTTATCCGATCTTAACGAAATAAAGCTTATTTTGTTCGTTAAGAAATTTCAGGGGGAGTATCGATGCGAAATTTTATGATACGAGTTACCAGTATGGCGCAATATCGATATGTTTAAGAAAAGCAAGTCAAGTTTTCATCAAAACTTTCTTAAACAAATTGATATTGCGCCGTACTGGTAACTCGTATCATAAATTTTCCCATCGATACCCCCCTGAAATTTCTTAACGGGGTCATAGACCTATAGGCCTTTGAGGCCAAAACCACCTGAAAAAATAAAATCAAATATAATTAGTTACGTATGCTAATAGTATATCATAAATAGGCACAATATCTGATAAAATGGCCAGAAATATAATCGGTAGACCAATTTTACTCAGAGATATTGCATTACCAAGATTTTTCCTTTGGCGTAGTTTTTGAAAGCAAGTACTCGATAAATTTTCATGGGACAAGGCCTAGAATACTCTAAATTTATCCAGTTTTCTACCTAAGAGTTGGAAATATCAAGTTTCTTGAAACAACTATTTTTTTAATAAAAAAAACTACTTTTAATTCATGAATTATATGAATTTTCATGTATTTTTGTGGATTTTAGCATTTCAAAAATAGTAGTTTCCAAAAAGGTTATATTTTCAACTCTTAGGTAGAAAACTGGATGAATTTAGAGTATTTTAGTCCTTGTCCCATGAAAATTTGTCGAGTACTTATTTTTAAAAGCTACGCCAAAGTCTTGAAAACAATATTTTATAAAAAAACTTGTTAAATGAAAATTCAATAAAACTTGAAAAATATTGAGCCATTTAGTTCCCAATTTTTTTCTTCTTCCTGGAACATAAAAAATAAGTTTTTATAGTTAAATATAATGTAATTTTATAAAAAATATATTGCTAACCCGTTCTAAACACATACATAATAATCTGTAACAATTAATGAAACTTTTCAAAATATGGTAGTGGCAGAATTATCTTACTCACTGTTTATAAAATATCTTTTGAAACCCGGTTAAAGTAATGTTTTATTTTTTTTTTTTTTTTTTTACAAATAGAATATTAGCTGATTGTCTATAACTGAAATCAAGAAGAACAATAATTGTGAATTAAGCAAAAATTGACTCCAGAGTCTTAATTGATATATTGGAATATAAATCATAAAAATATTTACCTTAGCTTGAGATCTGTTCCCCTATAAAAAATGATTTACAATACTGGCCCCTTGGCATGCATTCCTTTAAACTTGATATCTCAGCAACGCGAGTTCTTGCGCTTCTGATCCAACCTTACTGTTAAATGACTTTCCAACACATTGTACTCAAATATACTATTAAGTAAAATACTAAGATGAATGTAGAATATTCTACAACAAAAATGTTTCATATCGTAGAATCCAAAATCTCAATCAAAACTTATAATTGGTCAATATATTTATAAATCATGGGTCTGAAGTTTGCATCGTTGGAATGCAACGAAATAATTTTTTACGATTGATTGAAGTTATTAAACAATAGAAATTTTATTTAAAAATGTAACGGATAATTTATTCCTGGCTGCTCAGCGATTATCAGTTAACAAATATAGCTCCTCGTGCAATGCACACCGCACGCGGATCTGATGATTGAATTCGGGGAGAACGGGGTAAGGTAAATAACCACTCGCGCGTATAAAATAGAAACTTACGTTTATTGAGCTATTCGGGGCGAGGGGACAGTTGGCGATGCGCGGTCAGCAGGCGCGGAAAAGAAGCCCGAGTTGCCGCGAATTAGAGAGAGAGAGAAGAGTCGAGCCGGTACTTACACAGGGCGTTGTAACGCTGTCGCCGGCCTTGGCTCACCGGATCCAACACCTGGTGCGTCGCTCGCTTTCGCTTGCCTCTCGGGGCTGGAACAGGCCACACCGTCGTGGCCGGGTGCGCACTCACTCACACACTCTCACACTCGGGAGTCGCACGTCGCTGCACTCGCTCGTGTCTTTTGGGACGGGGAGCGCGGGCGCTATCCAAAGCGAGACTACTAGACTCTCTCCCGAGTCTCAACGGTTCGCGCGCGCTCCTCGCTCTCTCTCTCTCTCTCTCTCTCTGTCTCTGTCTCTTTCTCTCGGCCGGGCGTCCTTCCGCGTCGTCTGCACCTGTAACATCTAAGGAGGATTTAGTACATGATTAAGGGGACTAGACACCTTTTTTCTCTGAAATAAGAAGTCACATTTTAATACATAAATGTAAACTAATTATTTCATACTTTTTACATATAAAAGTGGGTATATTTACCTTACCTTAAAACTTTCCCCGATGGGCCTTTTATATGGTCCAGAACCATAGTCATCGATGAAACAAGTTTTTTCACTATCCGTAAGCTTTGAAATTTTCCTGTGGATGGATTGACTTCAGATTTGAATTAAATTACTCCTGAATAGTATAATTCTCATATGAGTGTAGGAATTTTTGATCTAATGAGAAAAAAAAATTGTGCTGTTTTTCAAGAGTTTTTTTTTTAATTTTTTTAAATTTTTTATATTTTTTCATAATTTTTCTGATGTAAAAATTTTTTCCGACATTTAATCCTAGATCCCTACACTCATATGAGAATTATACTATTCAGGAGTAATTTAGTTCAAATCTGGAGTCAATCCATCCACAGGAAAATTTCAAAGCTTACGGATAGTGAAAAAACTTGTTTCATCGATGACTATGGTTCTGGACCATATAAGAGGCCCATCAGAGAAAGTTTTAAGGTAAGGTAAATATGCCCACTTTTATATGTAAAAAGTATGAAATAATTAGTTTACATTTATGTATTAAAATGTGACTTCTTATTTCAGAGAAAAAAGGTGTCTAGCCCCCTTAATGCGGGGAGAGAGGAAAATGACGGAGAATAATTTTCCGTCATAAACCTTTGTTTTAAAGTTATTTTATACTATAAAAGACTAAATCTACACGAAAAATAAATATTATTTAGTAAAAACGCAAAGTAAAATGAATTATTTTTTTTATTTCGTTGCACTCCAACGTTGCAAACTTCAGAACCATTATAAATCACCGGTATGGCCATTTTTAAAATCTATTACTTCACTATTATATTTGCTGTACCTATTATATGAAATCTGTAGGTATGTGGTGGATATTACAATAATGCATAACTTTTTGAAAAAATATAAACTTAATTTTATCATAGTGAGTTAGAAGTGATGATCTGTTCTAAAACTTTTTGACCAAAGTGGATGTTTTTATTTTCTTTCTCTCTCTTTTTTTAATTAAACTGAATCTTGATATAAATATATTTCTATTCATAGAGAGTGTTGACACTACAGTCTCATTTTCAAGCTATTTTAAACTTTAACAAAACACTCACTATCCACTTGTATTAGAATCTTTACAAACTAATTATTAGATGTACTTCTAAATGTAATGTAGTAAATCTTTACTTTCAAATCAAGTCAAGAGTCCAAAAAGTTCAAAATTAATTAAGAAATGTCGTATAAAGAAGTCTAAAATCACAGTGCTTATGTGACGTCAGCTGTGTTTACATTGATGCTAGCAATCTATGTTATGTGTAGGTATTACAGTTTATGGTTATGGCACAAGAGAGAGAGAGTACGCTACTGTCGAAGAGTGACTGGTCAATTTCAAGTAAAGTAGTCAAAATTTACGTTAAAAAATGATTCCATTGGGATTTAAATTAAAACGTAGGTTATTTGAATGTTAAATAGATAATAAAAGAAAATCAAGTTTTTCGTCATTTTATAGGTGGCTATCTTCTTAAGCTATAACAAACATTTAAAATTTTTTTTATTTATGATTCACACTTTTTTTAGGTTCAGAATAATATATATAATTGAAAAATAAAATAAAAAAAATATATTTTTTTGACATATTTTAGGTCTATGACCCCTTTACCGAACAAAATAAGCTTTATTTCGTTAAGATCGGATAATAAATAAAAAAATTTAAAGAACTTACTGAAGTTTTTGTCTTTAATTGTAACAATAGCATAGTGACTATTGCCTGAATTTGCCTAAAAAAAATTGTCTTATGTTCTTTCTAGTATATATTTGTTACATCCCTACTGAAAAAACTCACGTGAGATCTCAGGTGAGAACTCATATGAGATTTCACGTGAGATCTCACGCCAAAATCTCATCTGAAATTCTGGACCGCGAGCTGCTAAAATTCCTTCAATGATAAAAAATCAGTTTCTGGGAAATAGGAGTCGCCTATTAGGTTACGCCACCCCCAGATAAGCTCAAAAATCTACGTTTTGAAGCGTTTTAACCATTTTTTACATTTTTAGAAATTTTACACATGAGATCTCACGTGAGATCTCACGTGGAATCTCATGTTTCAAATTTCTCACGTGAGATCTCACGTGAGATCTCATGTGTAAAATTTCTAAAAATGTAAGAAATGGCTGAATCGCTTCAAAACATAGATTTTTGAACTTATCTGGGGGCGGCGCGACCTAATAGGTGACTCCTAATTCTCAGAAACTGATTTTTTATAATTCAAGGGATGTTAACAGCTCGCGGACCAGAATTTCAGATGAGATTTTGGCGTGAGATCTCACGTGAGATTTTTCAGTAGGGATGCACTTACTCTTGGATTATCAAATTAATAAAACATTATTTAAAAATAGACATAGCTGTTTTAGACCAAATAGAGGGAAACTTTTCCTTTATGTTATCGAATGCGGCTTGATAGGTTTTTGTGGTTCGCTCATAAGAACCCATGTACATGGCACAACCTACAAAATAAATGTTTATGGCTGAATCCATCTCAAATCAGGTGGTCCGCGTATGCCTATGTCACCGATCATTTTTGAATAAAACTATTCATGTTCTTCTCCAAAAATTATTTGACACGTATTTTTTTATTGTTTTGTTTTATCAAAATTTCATGTGTTCAGCGAGACCGAAAAATTCCGAGAAAATTCTTACTTAGAAAAAAAAATTTTCAATGTAATTTTCAAACGGCTACTGTTTCACCAGTTTTTTATGCTTTTAAGCGTGTAACACATAATTTTACTCAGTTTTGAGCCCTCTTTCACGATCTCTATGTTATTTTCAAAAAAAAATAAAAAATGCACGAGTTATGCACTTTTTAGAAAAATGCATTTTTCTCGAAAACCCCAATTTTTTTTGCACAATTTTCTTATGTCGTGATAGAGGACCTAAATACCTATCTAGATGTATTTGTAAGATTCAGAACATTTGCGCTGGGATAGCGATCACTAATGAGATAACACAGAAACAAATTTTTCACGCTTAACGCTTATATATAGTCAATGATATTAGAGTCAATAAAAAGGTATTTATCTTTGTGCGTATGTAATATACAGGTACACATAAGTATGTATTTATTTTTTATTTGCGTCTTTTAGATTTTTTATTTTTATACCTATTTTACTACCTTTGTTTTTCTGCTTCATTGTTCTTAATTCAGTAAGCAGACGATCAGCGGTCTTCGCTGTCAAACAATGTACTTTATCATCACATGTTTTTTTAACCCATATATGAGTTTTTTTAATTCCAGGATACTTTGGAGTTGTAAGCCAATCAATATTTTTTTCTTTTCTGAATTGTTCTATTTCAACATCTCCTAAATGTATTATTTTAATAGCATCAGTATATTTTTGAACATGTATTGCAAAAAATCATTTACGTTTTGAACAGCTTCTTCAAGGGGCTCTCGAAGATTATGCGAAGTAGCATAATGCTTTATAAGTCCACCCACACCATCTACAGCTCCTTTGTATCATACGGTGCTCGTTTTAATTCATCTAATTGAAAGCGATTATTAATGTGACTAGCGGCGCCGTCGGATACGATTGTAATTTTTTTAATTGAGTCACAACAATTTTCTTTCAAGAATTTTATAATTTTTTGTACTGCTAGCAAAGCATGCGCTGAATCATGTTTTCGGTCATCACTTACGACTGCGAAACTTTGTGTCGAATCCCCTTGATAAGACACTGTTGTGAAAATAGAAATTTGTTCATTAACCCAATGATTTCCTTGAACATCTTTATTATGAATCACAGCCCAGTTTTCAGCGAAGTCTATTTGAAGAACTAAATGATGTGGGTCTTTTTTAGCATTTTCTCTTTCTGCTTTTATAGCTTTGCGTTGTATATTTTTTACATACATGCTACTGACCTTCATGGTCCAAACCGAAAGTTCATCTTTAAAAGCAGAAATTGTCAGTGTTTTTTTAATCAAGTTTCCATTATCCTACAAAGCATATGTAATTTCTTCTGTGCCTTCTATATCTTAGAGTTTTAAAACATGAATAGTAATTCCGTTACTGCCTGGACAAATTTTACATTCTTGTAAATAGTATAAATCAGATGGCTCAGAACACATTGTTGCGTTTATTATTTATGACCGAATTTCATCCAACTCGGTAACGTTACTTCCTCTGAAATTAATTAAGCTCGTAAGAAATAAATCATAATTTGCGCAATAGATACAGAGACAAACTTCTTTGATGGGGGAAAGTAAGACATATTTTGGTCGCATACTATAAAACTTCGATTTACCAATTCTCAATTCGGGATAATAATTTTTAAATGCTTTATACGTTGCTTTCAGACTTCGAGTAAGAAAACGTTTAACTTTCTTCTCTTTCTTATCATTTATTTTAACGATAATAACGTCACTCTTATTGGGACTCTGTCTTGAACAATTAAAATCGTTCGTTATTTATATAATATTCCATAACAATTTTTTCGGTCCTTTCATCAATTGGATTGCCTGTGTATGCTTCTGGTTCGGAATAAACTCCCTTTTCTTGTGCAAGATTTTTTGCTCTTTCTATCATGTACATTGTTATGTCTGGAAATAAGGATGAAATTTCATTTTTCGTTAAGGATGAGGGTAGCAAAGTCAGAATTTTTATTTTTTCTGATACCGTAGAACACTTTTGCAAGGCTAAACCAAGATTTTGTATCCATTCTGTACAATGGCATGCAGTTGATTCGTTTGCTGTTATAGAAACGTCATAAAGATTGTTCAACTTCACATCAAGGGTATTAGACAATGTTGAAAGTATA
>CM070875.1:169580429-169740429 GCA_036365515.1 Torymus aiolomorphi | reverse complement strand
TACGCTCAATTATCTTGGTTTTTAAACGTATTAGTCCGTTAACGTGTTCAAACGTTTGTAATGATGTTAATTTCGGGTCGTTTTTGCGCATAAACATTTGACTTTGCAAATATTTCAAAAATTTTAATTCGGCTTCTTTTATTTCTTGGTACGTTATACTTTATTCTTACTAATTCTAAGTTTAAAATTCTTAAATCTAATCATAATCGCAAAAAACCTTATCATTTTATTATAGGAAGAGAATTTTTCTACAATATCAAAACTCGTTACTTCTTTCACATTAAGCATGGAAATCAACGCTATTTTCTTTAACTCCGCACTCACTTCACTCTCGTCGATTGAACCCGCTAGGCTTGGCCAATTTTTCCGTGGCTCGCGAAGCCAGCCGGAGCCTTCCCACCACTGCGTACTGAGCAGCTGTTTCGCTTGACAGCCTCACGACGGAAGATCGGCTGGGTTGAGTTCGCCGGGCACATGTTTCAACGTACCGGCCGAAGTCAGACCTCTTATCTCGCGCGCGCGGTTCCATACGAAAATACCCCATTGACAATCGTGATTAAGCCAGGCTAAAACGGTTGTAGAATCTGACCAATAAAAAACCGGAATATTTTCGTACCCGATAGCTTTCACGATTTCGTGTGTTTGCCGACTCCCGATTGCGGCCGCTAACAATTCTAAACGAGGAATCGTCGTTTTTTCAGGAGCAACTCGCGCCTTTGCCGATAGAAAAACTAATTCTACGTTACTTCCGTTTTCTACGCGCAAAAACGTAACTGTCGCGTACGCTACTTGGCTCGCATCGCAAAATGTATATATAGAATAATCGCCCGTTCCAAAATTTCTCGAAATTTCGATAGTTTTTAATAAATGGAGTTGTGAAAACCATTCAGAAAATTCTTTACTCGCACTCTCCTCCAGTGGCGCATCCCAATCGATTTTAAGTTTGTATAATTTTCTTAGCATTAATTTAGGCAGCAAAGTTACTGGACAAGTAAAACCAATAGGGTCAAATACTTTATGTGCTACGGAGCGAATAGTCCGCTTACTAATTTTGCCGTCGATTTTATTTTCTAGTGTACCGGGGTTAATCGAGATCGTATCACGTGCTTTATTAAATAAAACACCAAGCACAAGCGTCGTTTCTTTTCCGTTTAAATCTCGCGTAAACTCCCATCCTCTAAGGTCGAAGCCTCCCGCGCTCATAATATCTTTCGATTCTGATATAAATAAACGCAAATCCTCTAATGATTTTACACTCGTAGTGCAGTTATCGACATAAAAGGATTTAGCCAGTTTTTCAATCATAGCTTTCTTTTGCTGCTCGTTATCTTTCCCGCATATCGATTGTAAGATTTTTGAAAAATAGAATTCTAAAATAGCAGCTAATAAAAACGGGCTACACGTTAGTCCAAATACAACTCTTCTATGTCGATAAACAACAATCTTTTCATCGGTTAACCATAAAAAACGTAGAAAATCGCGGTCACTCTCCTTAATCTCTATTTGTAAAAAAGCTTTTCGTACATCGGCAACTACCCCTATATCCTGTTCTCTAAATCTTAGTAAGGTAGCCGGAATCAGTTCAATGAGATTTGGGCCTTTTTCAAGGCACTGATTCAGTGAAGGAAAACCTCTCTCATTCGCGGACGCATCGAAAACCGGGAGCAACTTCGTTGTGCTCTCTCTCTTAATCACCGGTGCGTGAGGCAAATAATGCGAAAAGGAATTTAACTCTTTCTCCGGCACCACTTCGATAATACCCTCATTAAGCCATTCTGAAAATACGTTATTATATTCATCGAGCAAGTCATCATTTTTTAATTTTTTAACCGTGTTTTCTAACCGCTTTTTAGCCAGTTCAAAATTCCGCGAAATCGGCGCGTGATCTTCGACCCATGGCAAATTTACTGAATAGCGATTATTTTCATTAAATGAAACGGTCTTTAGAAAGTTACCTTTTACATGCTGCTCCTTCAAAATTCTATCTGACTTTTCTATCGGATCTTTGATCCCTAATACATCTAAACTCCATAAGTCCGATATTTTCGCTTTTGTTATAAACATCGACACCGCCGTTGTCAGCCTATCGTCACGTTCGACTGTAGGCACCTTACCCATAATTATCCAACCTAACCTGATTTCCGACGCAGTGAGCCCGCTAGACAAATCGTACTTACGCCCCGTTAAAAGCTTCCCAGCTATATCCGTGCCTATAAGTAACTCAATCGCCTCGCTGCGTTCCGCGGCGCTCGTGTTCAAATCACAAAGGGTTATGCTTTTACTATGTAATTCTTCGAGCAATGTCCCGCTCTTAAAACTCGGGATATCCGCGCAAATGACATCTTTACTTATGGCTTGAAAATTGCACCGATATTTTCCATCAGTACTTTCCATACGGGCCAAATAAATATCATGCGGCTGACTTTGCGTATTAACACCGCCAAATAACGAGTGTGCAATATTTACAATTCCGGTAGGTTTATAATCTAAAAATTTCGCAACCTTCGTCGATATGTACATTCTTTGAGAACCATCGTCAATAACCGCTCTAATATTTAATTTTCGAGAATCTAAATATAACACAACTCGCAGTGTTTGTAAATAGACATCGGGTAAGCTGCACACGCTCGTAAGGTTACATTCTTTTAGCTCTCGCGATTCATCAGTTTTCGGAGTATACGTTTTCATCGCGTTCGATTCGGCGTTACTCATATCAGAACAAACAAGTGTCGCATGTCTTTTTCCGCATCGGTCACAAATTACTTTAACTTTACAATTTCTAGACAAATAACCGCGTTTTATACACTTAAAACAATATCCTTTCTCTTTAATCATGCTTTTCCGAACCTCGTTAGAAAATTTCAACGCTTTATCGCACGCGGCATTTTCGTGATTTCCGTTACAAAATACGCATCTCTTACGTCTGTCCTCCGTTGAAAGTAGAGCGTTGGCGGTAGGCTGCTCCTTCTGCGGCTCCGATTTGACTTTGGCGTCCTTGTTTTTCTTGTCACCATGCGTCGTGACTGAAAAACCATTGACCGCCATGTTGATCCGTTCTTCATTTTTGACCTCCGCTTCCAAGAAGGTGAGTAACAGCGCAAGCGGTTCGTCGTTTCGTCGCCGTCCGCCGAAGTCGCGTTGTTTACTGATGAGCGTTGCCACGTTCTGAGAATCTCCTCGGGGAGCGACGATTCCACGAGAGGGTAAAGCATCGTCGCGCAATTGTCCGTGGCTATTCCTAGTGTTTCTAATGCCCGTATATGTGCAGACCCTTTATCATACACTTCTGATACACTTGCTTTTTTCTCCTTATTTGTGGCATTTTGAAGTACTAGCGCTAGTAATTCACGGGTGTAGTACTCTACCAGCAAATCGTCTCGACCAAATCTGTTCTTCAAGCTATTGAAGACTTTTTCGTAATTTTCAGCGGATGTCGGGAAGCCATGCACAACACTCTCTGCCTTCGAGCCCTTTTCCGTAGTTTGTTTTAAGTATTCCAGTTTATCTTCTTTTGATATGGTTTTGTCTTCGTGGATTTTTCGGAAATGGGACCAGAATTGCAGACATTTTCCCACACTACCACTAAACTTCGGAACCTCAAGTGTCGGTCGTTTGAAAGGTCTTTCACTCCGCGGAACTATATTAGGCTGTGCAGCTACTTCATTATTTCCATCGTTCAACTCTGCCAAGGTTAAACGAGCCGTCAAAAACTGGAGCTTATAATTTTCGTGCGAATCAGTGTCAGTTTCTATATCCTTTTCGTCTGCGTTAGAAGAGATCAATAAT
This sequence comes from Torymus aiolomorphi, assembly GCA_036365515.1. NCBI lineage: Eukaryota > Metazoa > Arthropoda > Insecta > Hymenoptera > Torymidae > Torymus > Torymus aiolomorphi. The sequence goes on along the minus strand of CM070875.1, from coordinate 169,736,643 downwards.
TCTACGTATTTCGTGTTTGCTTCTTCAAGATGTTGCATTCGCGATTCGAGCAATTGCCACGCCACTACTCGTTATTGATGAGAAACGTTTGCATTCGTGCACTTTTCTTGTACAGATTTCAAACACTTAGTAAACGATGTACGTTGTATCGTGCGGGCTTTCTTAGCGAGCTCCATCTTGAAAATAAATACGTTTTTTTCTCAACTTTACACAATCACTTCGAAACTTTATCACCAAGACCTGTCACGGTCGCCAGATGTTTTGTCTTAGAGGACTAGGTGACAACTTCTACCGAAATGAACTTAAAACAAGTCGATATCAATTAGTAAAAGTGAATTCTTTATTCCACTGCAAATAATACAAAAGGACGAACTCGCACGTTCGTTGCTCCACACGGCCATCCGTGGTGTTCTGACCCCCGGTCCTCGCTCGCCGCGGGACCTCGCTCCCTCTATAGCGCGCGCTCTCGCGGCGCTCTTGCGCAATACAATCTTCCGCGCTCGCATTCTCTAACTAGATGTAGAATCGCTATTATACATGCTATATACTCAAAGATCGGACACAAGGCGAATCTCGATAGATTCCTCGATCTGTTATATATAATTCATATATGAATTCGAACATTCGATGAAGTAATGCATAAGACAAGCTTACAACAAGGAAAATTATAAATTTGAAAAATGCTTAGATTTTGATGAAAATTGTTATATAGGAGTTTTCGAAGTTGCTAATCAAGATTTTGCTATTGGACTTGTAACGGGCGCCGATATAAGTTACGAGAATAATTTGATTTTTTTTAACATGTCGAGACTCGCGTTGCGAATAATTAATTATCGCGAGAATAATTAATTATTATAAGAATTATAAAGTGTGTGCAAGGGTAACCAACTGATGGTTTATAACCTATTTGGAGGGAATAACCCGACCTGCACGTACTCAGCAAGGACATTGCTTGTGAAGTGTGTAACTCACAAACTAAACGGTCCATTTTTTTGAGAAAAATCACGATAATGCAAATATAAATAGCAATAATCTGTAAAAATTTGAATCCATTTCTTTGGTTAGTTTTTGAGAAAAAAATTGAAAAATGAAAAAAACGCTTTCTCTATGCCCGACGTTTACGGAAGTAAAATTGACTTAATCGCTTCAAAATTCCTTGTAAAGGTATATTTTGTATAGTTCTCGGTCGAGTTCTTTGGGCAAAATATTTGGTCTAAAAATTGCAGAGATATTTGAGGTTAAAATTTTTTTCAAATCGTATTTTCTCGAGAACGGCCCTATGTATCTGGATCGGATGGGTAGCATTCAAAAGATAATTAAAATACCTATATTTAAAAAAAAAATTTATTCCTAGCTTGTAGCGGTTCGTTTGTTATTAACAAAAACAAAAACCTGCTTTTTAAAAAAAAAGGTTATAATTTCCTAATCCTATCACTTATCTTAAAAAATAATAAAGTTGAAATTTACGCTTAGTTGGAGTAAATTAAAAATATTAAAATATTTATTTACGTACTATAAGCGTAAAATTAAATTTTTCATCAGCAACCCATACACATATTCGCGTTTTACTTTATGTTTAGGTCTCATATAACGAAAAATAATGCTCGCAAAACGAGCGTAAAGCGGACGTAAAGTTCAACTTTACGCTCTTGTAACAAAAACTAATATTAATCTCAAAATACAAAAGCTTTATATTTTCTTTAAAAAAAACGCGCCATGATATCTACCGCTAGGCGGTGTGGAAATAATATCAAAACAATAAATAGATGATAATAACGTATATTTTCCATGCGTATCTTTCTAAGCCGAAGGCGATGACGAACGATGAGCGTTGAATTTTTGATTAATAAATGGAAAATAAATGGAAAATTCTCAAAGACAAATAAATTTTTTTAACTTTGAAAATTTTTGAATCAAAGCTATAACAAAATTTTCTGCTTTTTTTTAATAAAAAGTTTTTTTTAAATAACTTTTTTTATCAAAAGAAATAAAGGTAATCTCTTGAAAATTTAACAAAATAATAATATATTGTAATAAATAATTGTAATAATTGGTTAAGATTTCAAATTGATCAAATATTCTCTGAGATATCAGTATTAAAAAACATTAAAAAAAAATTTTTAATCTCGAATATCTGGTCGTGATGATCATTTTTTTGTTTTTTTATGGGCAATGAATTTTTTTTTTTGTAAAATATAAAATTGTATAATAATAATTGCTTTTTAATGATAAAAAATAGAAAGAGTCAAAATAGAAAGTCACAAACCATTTAACATAGTCTCACCGTACAAAATAAAGTATTAAATTTTAAATATTGGAATTAAAAATAAATTAAAGGAATCAGTAAATTAAGTTTGAGGAAGCTACGTGCCAATGAATTGGCAGCGTTTTTTTTTTATCAATAATAGATTTTTTAGCGTTATCTCTTTGTTCGGCAACTCACGTGCACGCCGGGGCGTAAAGTAGCAGATTACGCACCTACTTCGCATTTTAAGGGCTATTAGCGGAATTTCCGCATTTTTTGGGAAATACGTGTAAGCGCGGACGCGAGGGACAGTCTAGAGGTCGCGCGTAGTAATTTTGAGGGTAATCGAATTCGCGAGCCGTGTTCTGACCCCGGCAGAGCGCAACTACAGTGTTACCGAGAGAGAGTGCCTAGCGGTAGTATGGGCCATACAGAAGTTTCGCCCATACATTGAATGCTATAAGTTTTGAGGTGGTGACAGACCACAGCAGCTTGCGGTGGCTCTGTCAGATGAAAAACCCAACGAGCAGGCTGGCTCGTTGGGTGTTGGAGCTGCAAGGCCACAAGTTTACGGTAGAACACCGCAAAGGCGCCTTGAACGACGTGGCCGATGCCCTCTCTCGTATGTACGAGGATGAGGACGAGCTAGAAGTGGCTGCGGTGTCATGGGCAACTGACACCGAGGACACGTGGTATCGAGAGTGGTGCGCGAAGGTCAAAGAGTAGCCCAACGACTTCTCTACCTACAAACTCGTAGCCGGCAGTCTCTATCGGTATCGCCCCAACCCGGAGGTAGACTCAACCCTCGGCGACGATGAAGACGCCTGGAAACTGGTGGTACCAGAAGAGCATCGTCGCGAGGTGTTGCAGGAATGCCACGACGACGCCACCGCTGGACATCTCGGCAGAGAGAAGACGTTCGCCAGAGTCGCGCTGCGCTACTACTGGCCGCGCTACTATGCGGAGACGCAGGAGTACGTGCGAAATTGCAAGACGTGCCAGCGCTTCAAGGTGAAACAGAGAGCTCCAGCCGGCCTAATGGGACGACGTGTCGTCGAGAAACCATGGCAGATCGTGGCTGGAGACATCATTGGACCCATGCCTCGCACCTCCAAAGGCTTCGAGTACATCCTCGTACTCCAAGACCTTTTTACCAGGTGGGTGGAGGCCTCCCAAATACGCAAGGCCAACGCCAAGACAGTGGTAGGGGTGCTGAATCGGAAGATCTTCCTCCAGTTCGGCTGCCCGGAAGTCTTCCTCTCGGATAATGGCACAGAGTTTAAAAACCATGCCGTGGAAGACTTTCTGGAGGAGTGAGGTGTGCATCACACTAACTCTCCAAGCTAGCATCCTCAGGCTAACCCCATGGAGTGCGCCAACCGTACACTGAAGATGATGGTCGCTTCTTACCTTAAGGAGCGGCACACGACATGGGATGAGACGCTTCCGGAACTTCTCTTCGCCATGAATACAGCTGTGCAGAGCTCCACCGGGACGAGCCCGGCATTGTTACTCTATGGGAGGCAGCCCGAACCCCCTGGCACGTAGCGTAGGCTGCAAGAGGTGGCAGTAGAAACCCTGGCTCAACAGGAAAGCTTGGCTCGCTGGAAGGAGCAGCTCAACGCCCTCCCCGAACTACATCAGCGAGTCGCCTCGCAGACGAGGGCTGCTCAGGACCGCCAAGCCGCGTACTACGACGCTGGCCGGCGTGAGCCGATCTTTAAACCGGGTGATAGAGTGTGGAAGCGTAGCCACCCCCTCTCCTCAGCCGCCAAGGGCATCGCTGCGAAATTATCGCCGAAGTTTGACGGTCCGTATTGGATTACGGACGCCCTTGGGTCCAACACTTACAGGCTGGTAGGCGATGGCGGGCAGATATAGGAGGTGGTGGCTGCAGACCAGCTAAAAGCCTACCACACCGAATCACCGGAACCCGAAGAGCCGGAGGAGGGGAAGGTCTTAGAGGCTGCGCGGACAAGCGATCCGCCAGATGTTGCCCCTACCGAGAATCCACTCTCGAGGAGATGCGGGAGGCCCCCAGGAGCTCGAGCAGAGGTCCAGAACCCACTCGAGCCAATCCCTGCGGCGCCGCCCACCTCGAGTCCACCGCGGAGAGGAATCGGAAGGCCCCCGGAAGCCCGAGCAGGGATAGTAGGCCCACTCGAGCCGACTTCGGTCGCTCCAACAAACCTCCTAAACCCCCGTGAGGACGCGGGCGTCCTCGGAAAGCCTCGTATCGTAAGGGATAGCCCCCACGCGGCGCGCGAATGAGGCAGATGGAGAAGACGAAGCCGCCGCGCCGCTACAGATGCGACGCCGCGGCCATGTTGATTCTCGCCGTGACACGAGAAAGTAGTCCCGCGTATCGGTGTCTTGTCCGACTGTGAAGTGAGTGTGAGAGAGAGTGTGCCGTGCCTCCACCTCTGCAACTGTGACCGCCAGAGCGCCGCCACCAATGACGAGAGAGCGGGAGAGTGAGAGAGACGGCCTATCATAGGACGGGGACAGTAAGGCATGCTCCATCCCCGCTCCTCCTTGCAGCGGGAGCGCGCGTGCAACCGGAGAAAAGCGAGAGAGATAGCGGCTATGGCTGGCCAACCCGCGAGCGTAAGTGCGTAGTACAGTCTCGGCCTGCGCGTACTCAATTGGGGATTAATGTTCGGGTTCGCGCCACTTAGCGCGATCAACTTGGTTGAATAAACCCCTTTCATTTTTATCTTAACAGTCGAGTCACGAGTATTTATTCAGCGCGCCTAACCTATGCATGTTTTCCGAATACCGCCCTCTACCCTTTTCAGCAGCTGCAGCTAGTTGCAGGGTTGTCTCCTAGAGGAACATCGGTAGCGGGAGTAAGTATTTCATAAGCCGCTTGGAGGTTATACCGAGCGGCGTTGTTCGGGAAAAACCGGCTGCGCTGGTAACGCTAGGTCATAGCAGGCAGCCGGTAGTTCGCGGGCGGCAGTGGGCAGCCGCGGCAGAGTGCAGCGCCGGTTCTAGTAGAAAGCGGCCTAGACTTTCTACAATAGAAGCCGGGATCGCATGTTCGGAACCTGTGCCGAGGTGCTTCTGCCGGACAACAGATAATTCTTCAACGGTGAGTCGCACGGGCGTAGAATATACCCGTATATTACACCGCGAATCCCTGAGAGGGATTAATACCCTCTCCCTAACTGCACCCCGTTACAGACTTTCGAAATTCAAAATGTCGAATCCAATATGTAAAAAATTCGCAAAAATCGTAGATTTTGCTTAGATTTAGTATACAGGGGTTTTTCGAGGTCCCTGATCAAAATTTTGTTTTTGAAAAAAATCCAACGCGCGTTATACTATTGAAAAAATGCATATGAAATATGGCTCTTCATGTAATTATTTCAATAGTTAAACAGTAACTCCAGGGTGGCGTGTAAAACTGTTTTTTGTTGCTTATGGTAACAATTATTAAAATAATAAATTATCTATGACTTTATCAAACAGTAATTTTTATCAAAAGTATATAATTTAAAACATTTTTTATTATATTGATTGTTTCAACACATTGGGGGTTGGCGAGCGGAGCGAGCAGGGGGGGCGGAGCCCCACTAGTATATATATATATATATATATACATATATACACTAAGGGGTAGCCCCTACTCGCTCCGCTCGTCAACCCCCGACGAATATCAACGATTTGATTTGAAATTTAAAAGCATCCTACGAAAATTAATGTACTCAATAATATTTTATTTTATAAAAAAATTATTTTATTTACAAAATAGTGTTGTTAGTCAAAGAACTTAATTATAAAAGGAAAATTAAATTATGTAATAACATTTTTGGAAGATTATAAAACGCGGTGAAACATTAAACAATGTATATACATTGTTAATTTAAAAAAGAATGTGTTGTCTATCTTTTCCACGCCACCCAGGAAGTAGATAGAAAAGTGCGTTTCTTTAGAGATATCCCTTTCTATAATAATTTTACATACCAAGATATCATAAAATTATTACAAAAAGGCCTTTCTCTGTATCTCTCTGTCTCCCATAAGTAAATGGGAGAGATGCCAACTTGATTAGCGCCCTAGTGATAGGCACGACGTGAAAAGACGGAAGCGAGGTCAAGGCCTCGCTCTCTACAATCAGCTCGCCACGAGGTACCATCTCTCGGCATCAGCTACTGCAATTTTCATCGGTCACACTCAACTTATATTCACTGACTCTACTCATTGATATCGGACACGCTCACCTGCACTTTTCACCATCGTTCACGCATCAACTCAAACTGCATCGATGATTAGTAGAATCGCTTCAGCTGCAAGGTAGCAAAACTCACTGCACGCGAGGTTAGGTTACCAACCACGTGTTGGCACAGGAGCTGCATTACCATTTGATTGTCAGTAATTCTCACATGCATCAAATCAACAACATTTGTTTGCTATTTTGTATTTAATCAGCTTCATTGTACGTGAACCGAGGAGAAAGTTTTTGCCAAAACTCCACAATCAACAGCGGCCAAACTCATCTCTAATACAGCAATAAACTCATATCTCACCAGGTCACTTACCTCTAGTGAGAGATTTCTATTCAATTCAACACCTTGATTATTAATTATAACTCACGTTGTGTAAACACAACAAGATCTCAAAACTCAACTATTTAATTATTGAACACTCAAAATTTTCATAAAACTCAGATTGTAATTCTCTTGTAAGACTAGAGTTAACATTGTGATACTAAACATTTTCCTTTTAGTAGTTACACAAATTGATTGAAATAATATTAAATTGGTAAACTCAAGTTAGCTTAAACTACAGACTGTTAATGAAATAAGTAATTATTGTACAGATATACTGAACCTAAAATTGTAAGAATTGTAATTATTGTGCGCTATTATGTTTTATACAATATACAGTGGATTTAAATTTACTTATATGTGTGACTCAGTTTTTCTCAACACCAACAGCATGTACTCATGTAGTTAATTAAGGTTTACTCAAATAATTTATAATTTACATACGTATATAATTCTCTTATTATTTTTTATTATCTTCAAAATTTTGTTAAACGGATTAGGCCTTTTTGTGATAACTTTTTGGGGTCCGCTCCTCCTCCGCTCCTCTGCCGCTCCTCAAAATAACATAAAAACTTATGAATTTTTACGTTATTTTCAGGAATTTGGTCTATTTATAGCCTCCGCTCCTCCGCCGCTCCTCATCCGCTCAACAACCTCTCCTCCGCCGCTCCTCCTCCGCCCCTCCTCCGCTCCTCCGCCCCTCCACAGCCACTCTTCTTCTCCTTTTCTCCTCCTTTCCTCCTACCCTCCTTATTGCTTTCTAATAAATGTATATAATATGTACATAATTTATAGTATATATTTAGTTTTGTTGACAGCTACGTCATTTTTTATTTTTTTTATTTTTCCGAGGTACTTCCATTACAAGAGCGCCTACTCCTTGCCTACTCTATCTACAATAACCCTATCAGGATTAGCCCTCTTGGCCTCAAGGCGAATCTCGATAGATTCCTTGATTTGTTATATATAATTTATATATGAATTCGAACATTCGATGAAGTAACGCACAAGACAAGCTTACAACAAGGAAAATTATAAATTTGAAAAATGCTTAGATTATGATGAAAATTGTTATATAGGAGTTTTCGAGGTCGTTGATCAAGATTTTGCTATTGGATTTTGGAAATTCAAAATGCCGGATCCAATATGGCGGTAAAAAATTCGAAAAAATTTTAGATTCTGCTTAGAATTAGTATACAGGGGGTTTTCGAGATCCCTGATCAAAATTTTGTTTTTGAACTTTCGAAATTCAAAATGGCGGAATCAACATGGCCCTTAAAAATTCGAAGAAAGCTTAGATTGTGCTCAAAATAGACATACGGGTGTTTTCGAAGTTGCTGATCAAGATTTTGCTATCAGACTTTCATAATTGAAAGTGGTGGATCAAATATGGCAATAAAAATTCGAAAAAAGATGAGGTTTTTCTCAAAATTGGAATACAGGTATTTCAGATGTCGCTGATCATGATCTTGCCATAAGACTTTCGAAATTCAAAATGGCGGTCAAAAGTTCGAGGGAAGCTTAGATTTTGCTTAAAATTCGTATACAGGGGTTTTCGAGGTTACTGATCAAGATTTTGTTATTGGGCTTTCGAAATTCAAAATGGCGGAACCAATATGGCTGTTAAAAGTTCGAAGAAAGCTTAGATTTGACTGAAAATTGGAATACAGGGGTTTTCGAGGTCGCTGATCAGGATTTTCCTATTAGACTTTCGAAATTCAAAATGGCGGATACAATATGGTAATGAAGAGTAAGAAAAAATATTAAATTGTGTTCAAAATTTGTATACGGAGGTTTTCGAAGTGGTTGATCATTACTTTGATATCAGAATTTCAACATTCAAAATGGCAGATTTAATATAGCGGTTCAAAATTCGAAAAAAGCTTAGGTTTTTCTCGAAATTGTAGTACAGGGATATTCGAGATCGCTAATCATGATCTTGCTATCAGACTTTCGAAATTCAAAATGGCGGTCAAAAGTTCGAGGGAAGCTTAGATTTTGCTTAAAATTCGTATACAGGGGTTTTCGAGGTTACTGATCAAGATTTTGTTGTTGGGCTTTCGAAATTCAAAATGGCGGAACAAATATGGCTGTTAAAAGTTCGAGGAAAGCTTAGATTTGACTGAAAATTGGAATACAGGGGTTTTCGAGGTCGCTGATCAGGATTTTCCTATTAGACTTTCGAAATTCAAAATGGCGGATACAATATGGTAATGAAGAGTAAGAAAAAATATTAAATTGTGTTCAAAATTGGTATACGGGGGTTTTCGAAGTTGCTGATCACGATTTTGCTATCAGACTTTCAAAATTGAAAATGGTAGATCAAATATGGTAATTAAAAATTCGAAAAAAGATGAGTTTTTCTCAAAATTGGAATACAGGTGTTTCGGATATCGCTCATCACGACCTGCCCATCAGACTTTCTAAAATCAAAACGTCCGTCAAAAGATAGAGGGAAGCTTAGATTTGCTTGGTTTTCGAGCTCGCTGATCAAGATTTTGTTATTGTACTTTCGAAATTATAAGTAGGAGAACCAATATTGCCGTTGAGAATTCGAGGAAAGCTTAGATATGACTGAAAATTGAAACATAGGGGTTTTCGGGTCGCTGTTCGCGATCTTGCTATCAGACTGTCGAAATTCAAAATGGCGGTTAAAAGTTCGAAGCATTTTGCTTAAAATTTGTATAGAGGGGTTTACGAGGTTTATGATAAATATTTTGCTATTGGACTTTCGAAATTCAAAATGGTGAATCCAATATGGTGGTGAAGAGTTCGAAAAAAGCTTAGATTTGGCTCAAAATTGGTATACAGAGATTTTCGAGGGTGCTGATCACGATTTGGCTATTAGTAATTTTTTACTGAATAACCGACGTATTGGTTTATGGAACTATCCAAATGTAATTTAGACCTCACCATTCAAAAGAGCACACTCATCAGTCGTGAAATTGGTTTTGGAGTCAATGTTATTTTTTTTCCTGTTGAAAACATATACTTGAAATTAGAAGTTATTGGTGATATTCAAGAAAATGAGAAGATCCAGTAATACAAAAGGCACATCAGGTAGTTTAAAGTTTATTGAATTTCTTTACTTCCTTCAATCAAAACTCATACAATTTTAATGGTTTCCAAAATTTGATAGTGACATAGTCAACAGCTTAGGCCTACTTTAATATAAAACGCATCTTTCTATTTACCTCTAGGCTGAAAAATAGAACAGAATTTACAATTTAATCAGTTTCTAAAAATGTGGGGTTGACGAGCGGAGCGAGTAGGTGGGGTACCCCCCATATATATATATATATATCAATATTAGTGGGGCTTCGCCCCCTGCTCGCTCCGCTTGCCAACCCCCGATATGTTTTAATTATAATAAAAAATACAAATCTATAGTCAGTAGCACTGAATATTTATATTATTAAAAATTTTATCATTATTCTGAAGAAATGAACATTATCAAAGGACAAAAAGTTTTTGTTATCGGCGACATTTTAGAATGGAAGATATATCGGACATGTAATCAGGAATATTTAAAGAGGAAATTAAATAAGTTATAAATCATGATATAATTAATTAGAAGAATTGTCGAGTATAGCAAGTTCTATGTAATAATATTGATATTTATTTATTTGTATATTTATTTATTTTTTTTTTAAATTGATTTAACTATAAAGATTGGTTGATGAAACGAACACTTTTCCACGTCATCCTGGGCGTTCATGAGCGTGTTGGATTGTTATTTTAAGTGATATCCTTCGCCAGTAGCCCTACATTACCACTGTACCCTAAAATTTTATAATTATTAAATATATTTTTATATGATTTACATTATATTTGATTTCTATTTGAAATTTACGAAAATGTTTATCGAAAATTGTTGAATAGAAATTTATTAAAAATATATTGTTTTTATTTATATTATCTTTAATATATCCTTAATTGTTTTTGTAAGCTTTTTACAATTTGGAAACATATATATTTATTGTTCCTGTTATATGTATTTGTGCTTTTAAACATTATGTTGGATACATGAAAGAATCTAATACAATGTAGTCTACTGGAGTAGATTTAAAAATTAATATAGTTAAATTTTCGTAAAATTTAAAATATTTCATATTAATAGTATATACTTTTATATTTTACTTTATATTTTACGTTTATTTAATTTGACAAAAATATTTATGAAAAATCAATTTTTTAATTTCTCGTCTTTAACATATCCTGTAACGTTTTTGTAACCTATTTATAATATGGAAACATATATTTTTATTGTTTCTGTTATATACATTTATGCTTTTAAACATTTTATTGGATACGTGAAAGAAATAAATGTAAAATAATAGATTTAGAAATTAATATAGCTTAATACCATTTTTGTGAAATTTCAAATAGCTTATACTAAAAAATTGAGTTGAAATTGTATATTGAAAATCTCGTTAATTTTATTTTTCATATTTTTCAATTAAATTTTGTAAACAATTTAAATCATATACTTTAAGTAAATTATTATAATCTTGTTAATTGTAGCTAGTGGCCAAAATTGCTACCAAAGTTTGTCGTGAGAAGGTGGCAAATAACAACAATAGTTTTTTTACGACGTTTCGGACATCCTTTATTGATTATGCCCTCTTCAGGCAGAAAGTCTGTATTTTTTCCTGAGTATTACGGAGAACTATCCGTTCGTCAATGTCAATATATAGTTCTCCGTAATACTCAGGAAAAAATACAGACTTTCTGCCTGAAGAGGGACATAATCAATAAAGGATGTCCGAAAATTCGTAAAAAACTATTGTTGTTATTTGCCACCTTCTCACGACAAACTTTGGTAGTAATTTTGGGCATTAGCTACAATTAACAAGATTATTAGACCACTACCATTAGCTGCTTTCACCAATAAGTTAATTATTATAATAGTCATTATACTTATTTTCTTCTTTTTCATAGGCTTCTATTATTTCATTCAATTTGTCTAGTTTATAGCTTCTTTTAAATTATATACTTCTACGTATTTATTTTGTGTCGGATCCCAAATTAACGGTGCTTGTATCGTAACATTATTATTGTATTCGTTGATTTGATTATTTAAATATCTTTCATATTCGTCTTGTTCATTTATGTGATTCTGTAACTGTTCATTTAATTCATCTAATTCTCTTGCGTGTTGTATACTACTCACTTCAATATATATATATTTTGTACAGGATTTGTACTTGTTTAGCCATCTTGTATTTTACTAAATAATAGTTAATTAGATTAAGTAAATTATTTTATATTAAATTTAAAATTGAATTAAATTTGATTAATTAGTTTCTGATATTTTTTTCATAAATTACTTTGATCAATTATATTGTGTTATTATTTTAACATTGTTTATTTATGTTATTATTTTATTTATATTATATCACAATATCGTTATCTTTGTTAGGAAATGAGTAGTGGATGGGACACAGGGCTTCTTCAAATAAGCCACTCTCTTGTGAACAGTAACAACGGTGAACTTTATTAACTTGAGTACAGCTCTCTCTCTTTACAACTGCTCCTGGCAGAGGACGGCGGACGAGTGAGCTCCCGCTTCGGCCGCTCGCTCTCGCTAGCTTGCGCCTCACTATACGCTTGATGGCGCTACGTATTCATTCTCTCTCATACGTCAACATAAATGTACCTTATATTCTAACACGCCTCCTTACATTTATGTTTCTCGCAATTACAATAATCTTGAAATTAAATTCAATAAACTTCTCAAATTTTCAAATCTTACTCGTCCAAGAGCCTTTGTCAAAATATCTGCAACATTTTTCTCTGTACTAACCTTAACAATATCAATTAAACCTTTCTCATAATTCTCGTTTACAAAATGATAATGTACTTCGATGTACTTAGATTTTGTAGTAAAATTACCGTACTTGGCAATAATCACAGCGCCTGAATTATCGTCATAAACATTTACTGGTTTCTCAATTTCTACATTAAAGCTATTTAACAAATCTCTTATTAATAAAATTTCACTTACTGCTTTCGACAGTGCAACATACTCTGCAGCTGTTGAAGACTTCGTTACACTTCCTTGTTTCCTTGATTTCCAATGAATCACATTACCAAATAACTTTATAACATATCCAGTCATTGACTTTCTATCATTACAATCTCCTGCCCAATCGGCATCAACATAACATTCAAGAACATCTGCTTTATCATTTTTCTTGTAACTTAATTTTAAATCTTTAGTCAAATACAAATATTTTAAAATTCTTAATGCATATTTATAGTGAGTTTCATCGTAACAGTTTTGGAATCTACTTAAATAATTAACACTGTAACTCACATCTAATCTAGTTCCTGAACTAATATACAAAAGTGCTCCTATTAAATTTCTATATTTTAAATTCTCATTTATTTCTTGAGCAGGTTCTAGTTTCAAATTTTGTTCCATAGGAGTCTCATATAATTTAGCTTCTTCAATCTGATATTTTCTAGCTAGTGATTCAATATACTTTTCTTGATCTAAAGACATCTCATTTTTCTTTTCATCATATTCAATATTAATTCCTAAATACATACTCACTTTTCCTAAATCTTTCACCTGAAATCTTTCTTTGAGTAAACCTTTTATCAAATCTCAATTGTGTCTATTTTTACAGCAAATCAAAAGATCGTCTACAAATATAATCAAATATACAGGGTGTGTCAAAAGTTCCGGGACGGCCAGTTATCTCAGCGGGAATGCATTTTCGGAAAAAATGTTTCATACAAAAGATGTAGGATTTTTCCCTGGCTATCTGATGGTGACCTTGAATTTGACCTTGGGCTTGACCTTCAAGGTCATTTGAAGGTCAAGTCGAATTTTTTAAATGGGAACCCTCCTTTTTTATTGCGCAAACCGAAAGAGGGAAAAATTCTCTTTCCAACGATATAAGACACATATGCGGTCAAATGTGATCTAGAGGTCGTTTCAAGGTCAAGTCGGTAAAATGAGGTCAAATTGATCTTGGGCAGTCCAAAGCATGGAAACTAAGGGCGTTGGGAAAAAACTTTCCATACGAAAGTTTCCGCAAATCGAATGGAGCATCTGATGGTGACCATGAATTTGACCTTGGGCTTGACTTTCAAGGTCATTTAAAGGTCAAGTCGAATTTTTTGAATGGGAACCCTCTTTTGTTGCAGAAATGCGGGAAAACTTACCTTTCAGGGGTGTAAGATACATACGGGGTTAAAAGTGAGCCGAAGGTCATTTGAAGGTCAACGTTCTTATACTCCGATCATCTGGACACCCCATCGAATTTCGTGTATCAGGGCGTTAAAAAACATTTTTTGTGCAAACGTTTCTGGATCAAAACCCAGACCTGGGACCTGGCTAATCACCGCTGACCTTGGAACGACCTTGGGTCGACCCAACGGGGCAAACCGACCCCAGATACGGGTTCAGCGACCCCGAAAACCCATGGGTCCGTGGTTTCAAGCACCTTCTGCAATTCCTTCTGGTTTGACCTTGGAACGACCTTGGGTCGACCCAACGGGGCAAACCGACCCCAGATACGGGTTCAGCGACCCCGAAAACCCATGGGTCCGTGGTTTTAAGCACCTTCTGCAATTCCTTCTAGTTTGACCTTGGAACGACCTTGGGTCGATCCAGCGGGGCAAACCGACCCCAGATACGGGTTCAGCGACCCCGAAAACCCATGGGTCCGTGGCCCGCATTTCTGCAACAAAAAGAGGGTTCCCATTCAAAAAATTCGACTTGACATTCAAATGACCTTGAAGGTCAAGCCCAAGGGCAAATTCAAGGTCACCATCAGATGCTCCATTCGATTTGCGGAAACTTTCGTATGGAAAGTTTTTTCCCAACGCCCTTAGTTTCCATGCTATGGACTGCCAAAGATCAATTTGACCTCATTTTACCGACTTGACCTTGAAACGACCTCTAGATCACATTTGACCCCTTATGTATCTTATATCGGTGGAAAGAGAATTTTTCCCTCTTTCGGTTTCTGCAATAAAAAAGGGGGCTTCCCATTTAAAAAATTCGACTTGACCTTCAAATGACCTTGAAGGTCAAGCCCAAGGTCAAATTCAAGGTCACCATCAGATAGCCAGGGAAAAATCCTACATCTTTTGTATGAAACCTTTTTTCCGAAAATGCATTCCCGCTGAGATAACTGGCCGTCCCGGAACTTTTGACACACCCTGTATAATCTCATCCTTTTGTTTCAAAGTATACAAACAATAATCATTTTTGCTTCTCGCGAATCCTAATGATTTTAAATAATCATCCAAACACTCGTACCACGCTCTTGGACTCTCACGCAGACCATACAATGCTTTATTCAACATACACACTCTTTCAGTTCCATCCTCATAACCTTCAGGTTGTTTAACAAATACTCTCGACTTAACTTTACCATTTAAAAACGCTGTCTCTACATCCATCTGTTCAATTAAAAGTCTATTTTGACAACAATATGATAATAATACTTTCAACGTTTGCGTTTTCGCTACTGGAGAATAAATATCATCCAGCACATCTTTCTGTTGATAACCTCTTACAACAATTCTAGCTTTATATACGTTTTCGCTTTTCTTAGTATAAATCCATTTTAAGTCTATCACTTTTTCATTCTTTGGTTTTTCGACTAATTCGCAAGTTTTATTTTTCTTTAAACTATTCATTTCTTTGTTCATAGCATCTACCCAAAAATTAGACTCATCACTTTCAATAGCCTCTTTAAAGCTTACAGGACTATCCGCACTACAATAATTTACATAAATACATCCACTATATACATAATTATCATCAAATCTACTAGGTCTTGTAATCGTTCTTTGTGACCTTCTTATTTCAGGTACTTCTTCTACTTCATTATCAGCATTTTCATTGTTATTTATATTTTCATTTAAATGTTCTAACTCAGTTTTACTTCCCCTACTCTCCCCGAGGGTCGAAGTAGGTGAAGGGATTAAGTCATTATCGTTTTCATTTCTTTCATCAATATCATTAAACCCAATGCATTTTATATCTTCTTCTATAACATCAACGTGTCTAGCTACAATAACTCTATTTCCTATCAACACTCTGTACCCTGTTACATCATAACCTATCAAAATTCCTAAATCTGCTTTTCTATCCCATTTCGAATTTCTTTTGCTTTCAGGTACTCTCACAAATACTTTACTTCCGTACAATTTCAAATATTTAGTATCTGGCTTTTCAACAAAAAATATCTCATAAGGAGATTTATTCCTTTCTAACGTGTTTGCTATTGTCTTGTTCTTTAAATATGCTGCGGCGCAGACTACTTCTGGCCAAAATCTTTTTTCCACCTTAGACTCAGCTAATAAACACCTAGCACTATCCATAATCGTCCTATTGTACCTTTCAGCGGTACCGTTCAGCTCATGTACATACGGTGGACATGTTTCTAATTCAATTCCCTTTTCTCTAAATAATCTATACATATCTTTATTTAAATATTCAGTACCATTGTCACATCTTAATTTTTTAATATTCTTTCCAGTTTTATTCTCAACTAAATTAATATATTCAATAAATTTGTCATGTACTTCACTTTTTGACTTAATCGGATAAACTTTGGCTAATTTGCTAAAATCATCAATAAACGTTAGAAAATATTTTTCCCCTTTATAACCTTCAGAATGTGGCCCATTTAAGTCTGTATGCACTATTTCTAATATGTCTTGTGCTCTTTTTCTTTTGTTTTCAAATGGAATGTTGTGCATTTTATTCTCAATACACGTAGCACATTTAAAATAATCTGATTCTATTTCACTTGGCAAACCCTGTAAAACATGATTTTTACACATCGTATTCAAATAGTTAAAATTAACGTGTCCCAAAGTTCTATGCCATTTTTCCTTTAATATCATTTTACTATTATCTTTTCTTACTATATTTGACTCTATATTCTTTACTAAATAACTTGTCATTTTATAGACCCTATTGTTTTTCCAAGCTATTGCAATTACTTTATTATCATCATTGTAAATTTTAGAACTATCTCCGATAGATACTACTTTATACTTATCAGTTACTTTAGCAAAACTAATTAAATTCTTATCCATATCTTTAACATAGAAAACATTCTTCAATTCAATATATGTCACATTATCATTACAAGTTTTAAATTTACTATTCACATATCCGATTTTAGTTGCTTTTAAAATTCTTCCATCTCCTACTTTGACATTAATCGGTTCTTTTAAAACAATCGCTTTACTAAAATAATAGTCATCATTTATGACATGGTCTGTACAACCACTGTCTAAAATCCATTCTATTTCTCTTTCATTTACATTACCGTTCTCAGTATTCGCAGACTTAACCTGTATTGACACGTTAAAAGCTTCTCTTTTCTCCGCGCCTCGTTCAGCTTGGCTGTTGTCATCGCTGGCTCTTGCGCCTCGGCCGCGTTGTCCGTAGCTGCCACTGCCGCGCCGGTTGTAACTCGATCCTCGCTGTTGGTAGGCTCCGCGCCCGCTCGCGCCTCTTCGCTGTTGCGAGTAGGCTCTGCCGTTGCCCCCTCCTCTCTGTGGCGCGCGACTCTGTCCGCTTCGTCGCTGGGGCGTCCCTCGATTCCACGAATTGTTTTTGGTTGGGCACTCATACTGTATGTGTCCGACACCACCACATACATAACATGTCTTTTTGTTTTCTTGGTATTTATCCTTTTCAAGCATAAACGCGTTTGATCTTGAATTTTCACTTGTACTTTTTTGTTTTTGTTCAGCCATCTTAATTTTGTTTTTCACATAATCTACGTTTTGATCTTCTTCTTTTATTACATCTATTAAATCTCCTATATAACTCATCGAATCCGGCAATGTCCTCAACATGTAATTCATCTTTTCTTTCTCTGTCACATTTGCACCAGCTTCTTTCAATTCGTTCACTGATTTTTCAAATTCATTAAAGAAATCTGTTGAGTTTTTAAAATCATTTAACTTCAAATTTTCCAATTTATTTCTACACATTATCTGGAGAGCTGTCGATTCTTTCAAATATGTGCTATCAAATTTTCTCATAATATCAAACGCCGTTTCTTTGTCACTTATCAATTCCATTTGATTATATGAAATCGCACTATAAATATAATTAATAGCTTGCACATCTTTTTCGTCCCAATCAACTTTGTCTGCTTCCACTTTTGCACGTGTAACTACAATCTCACACTTATTCATTTTTAGAAACATTAATATGCGTTTCTTCCAATTTTTGTATTCTTGTCCATCAAAAATCGGTATTTTTACTTCCTGCATGTTTTCTTTCTTTTCAGTCTCTTTAGTCTCAATTTCGAAAAACTCTTCTTCACTTTTAGTTTCACTTACGTGTTCACACTTTACCTTAGATTCTTCTTTTACGCTCATGCGTCTTCCTTTGTTCTTGCGGCAAGCTGCCACAATACTCACCGAGGTTTGTATTGAGTCAGAATCAAACAACCACGAACACTGCTACCATGTTAGGAAATGAGTAGTGGATGGGACACAGGGCTTCTTCAAATAAGCCACTCTCTTGTGAACAGTAACAACGGTGAACTTTATTAACTTGAGTACAGCTCTCTCTCTTTACAACTGCTCCTGGCAGAGGACGGCGGACGAGTGAGCTCCCGCTTCGGCCGCTCGCTCTCGCTAGCTTTCGCCTCGCTATACGCGAGATGGCGCTACGTATTCATTCTCTCTCATACGTCAACATAAATGTACCTTATATTCTAACAATCTTATAGAGAAAATTAGTTATCTAATATTTCTGTCCAAACAATATTTGTTACTTCTGTTTTATTTTCAGATTCATTTTGTATATATATATATATATATATATATATATATATATATATATATATAAATATATACAGGCTAGTAAGTTTGAGGAGCTCAACCCCGGTCGGTCAGAGTGGCTAAAGAAATAATAACCCTCAGGTTACCGACTCTAGACAAATAGACTCTAGAAAACCCCTCAAACTTCCGCTCGGATGCTGAATATATAGATTGGAAGTTTGAGGAGGCTCCTCAAACTTCCCATAACCCCTCAAACTTCCAAGCGGCTGCTGAATATAATCCTCAAACTTCCAGAATTTCATATTTATATATATATATATATATATATATATATATATATATATATATATATATATATATATATATATATATATAAATATATGAAACGCTAGTTATGCAGACACTTTCCGAAATTTAAATAGACTTATGCAGACAGAGACCGACTTATGCAGACGTCAGCATAAGTAGAGGGATTATTTCTTTAGTCACGCTAGACTTGTGCAGACACTTGTATAAACGGTACTACACTTATGCAGACAGGTCACGTGGTCTTATACATTGGTGTCAGCATAAGTCGATGTTCATATGATTATATATATATATATATATATATATATATATATATATATTGTTTGGATTTTTACATCGTGAAAGTGCTACATACAATTGTCCATAGGAAAATAATTTTTTTTTTTTTAAATATTCCTACACTTTTAAAACTTGGTCCTTGTGATTTATTAATAGTTATAGCAAATGCTAATACAATTGGAAATTGTTTTCTATATAAAATGAATGGTAACGATGATGACTCACAAGTACTTAATGTAATGCGTGGTATAAATACTTTATTTCCTTTATTTTCTCCAGTAAAAATTTCAGCTTCAATGTTATATTTATATAAATTTCTTATTTTTAAGGGGGTTCATCCAATTTTCAGTTTATTTAGGAAGTCTTTGAAACTTTTTTGACATGTACCTGACATCATTATCTATATGATATCCTCACAAAAAAGAGCCTAGCTTCACCGTTATCGAGATACTAATTGTCAAATTTGAGCATTTTAACACGGCGTCTTATGAGATGCACACGCGCGAAAGATCGATTCAGTCTATAACTTCAAAGATACATTTAGCGTTTGCCTGAAAAACTAATATGTTATTAAGATCAATAATTAGAATATCATATTACAAGTTCAGAGATCCTAGCTTTACCGTTTTTAAGATATTGTAGTTGAAAGTATGGAATTTTATCGTAGGTGTACGGCCGCGCGTGCAGACGACGCTGGAGCGGTGGGAGAACACACAGACGAGCGCCGCTCTGTGTGCACGCTCACAGACGGCACGAAGCTATGGGTATGTGTCAGTCCCGTATAAACACGCGCTCTGACTACAAGAGTGGGGACCCCATGCGAGCAAGCCTGTGCGCGCGGTGCAGGGTGACATTGATTCTTGATACGTTCCTGGTTGGATGAACCCCCTTAACCGTGTTCCGTTACATAGTCCATCAACTATACTAAGATTACGAATTAACATAACAATTGCATTTTTTTTTTCAATTTAATTTCATGTGGAGGTAAACCTTCTCGTATATTATTTAATATTTCTATCGGAAAATTTAAATGTATATTTTCATCCGTTTGATCTACTCCTTTATGTGTTGCGCAATCTAGACTATAATAAGTTATTGTTTTATGTTCAATTATATTTAATATTTTATTATTTAATATATTTACTTCTTCATTATGTGAACTTAATATTACGTTTTCTGAAAAATGATAATTGTTATTAATATGTTTATATATTTCATGACAAACATCATTTTTTTCCATTTGTCTGGAATTTTAAATTCATCAATTTTTCCTTCTCCGATATCTAATAGAAATGATGCAAAATCATTATCTTGAGTACGGATATTGATTTTTAAATGGAAAATTTTAAACAAAGGCCAAAGATAAAAATTTTTTATACACTCTTCTACGATTGTATTTCTAAATCCATGTTTCACTACTGGTAAAATTTGTCTGAAATCTCCACCTAGTATAATCAATTTTCCTCCAAAGTTACAATCCGTAGAACATACATCTTTTAAAGTATTGTCTACTATTTCTAATGCTTTTTTAGGTATCATTGAGGCTTCGTCCCAAATAATGATATCTGCTTCTCTTAATCTTTTTTTATCAGAATCATGTTTTAGAAATGCATTTTCAATATTGTTTAAATCTGATGGTAATCTAAATGTACGGTAACTTGTCATTCCTTTAGGTAATAAAATAGAAGCTATTCCTGTCCATGCCATTGATAAATTTTTTTTTTTATAATAGTAAAATAGTAAATTAATGTTTTATATAAAAATGTTGTCACGTCCTAAGACACAACACGACTGGGATTGTTAACTCGATTAAGAGTTACGCTCTTTTTAGGCCGTAGCTGCGTTAGCTAATTAAACTTGGTTGAGCTTTGAGTTGGAAGTATAAGGCGCTTGTAGTGATTTTGAATATTTGTTGGTAGGGAATTTTTGGAAATTTATCAGGACCAACAGGTACGGCACACTTGTCCCTAAGAACAGTTTTGTTGCACACGTCCCTTGTATGGATAGGATGTAGATCACGAACCCAGGAGTTTAAGGTTTTGGAGAAAACAAATTTTACCCAATCTCAGGGAAAAATCTCAGGTTCACCCTTCCCTCTCGAGAGCTGGTGCTCATAAGCCACTGTGTATTAATTTAAATTATAAGATAGAGAGTAAACACTTGGGCTCCGAGTTAACAAACTAAGTATCATGAATAATTTTTTTTAATTTCTCAAATTATGTTGAATAAAATTTACTGGAGTTTTCAATGAATTTAATACGTGTCAGAGAAATAGTATATCTTTGAATTAAATAAATAATTGCTTTTGCCAAGTCAAATTGCATCAGAGTCCTTAAGACGTCTCACTAGATGACTTGTAATTTCGAATAATGATGTCACTTAAAATCCTTAGGACCAAGGCCAAATTTTTATTCGAAATCCAAAATTAATTATAGATTTATTTTTATTTGTGAATTCGATTATAATTTTCAATAAATTTTCTTGATAATTCCTTTTGTATAAATAAATGAATATTTACTTTGTCAAGTCAAATTGCATCAGAGTCCTTAAGACGTCTCACTAGATGACTTGTAATTTCGAATAATGATGTCACTTAAAATCCTTAGGACCAAGGCCAAATTTTTATTCGAAATCCAAAGTTAATTATAGATTTATTTTTATTTTTATTTTCTTTATCTTATTCACCTTTTTGTTTGAATTTGAATGTATTGTTGAATTCTTGAAATAATTTAGAATTTTGAAATTTGGAAAAATAATTTTAGTAAAACTGAATTTTTGGTAATGTTTGAATATTTATTCTGAATTTTTAAATGAAAAATTTTTTTTTTTACAAGTCTAAAAGTTTGTGAGGCTTGTGTTGACTGCTTTGGTCAGTTCAGAAAAGCTTGTGAGGCTTGTGGTCAACTGCACACTCAGCAGTGCGCGTTCGGCGTATTCAAATCAGTTGCTCCTCCTCTTCTTCTGTTTCTAAAGCTGCGGTGTCGAATCGGGTGGTTGCGTCATTTTATGATAACGTATTATTGGTGATATATTCGGCGGCGAGGGATGCTTTGCATATCTCGTAATGTTGTGGTGCGGAAAAGCGGTGTCCAATGGTGTGAGAGCGACATCCCTTCCCGACGTTGATTTTCAGTTGCGTGGGAGAAGTCCTATGCTTTAACACAGGGAGCGGTCGCTCATCCCTTCTTTAGGGTATTTTCCGGCGGCTCGTATCTTCCTTAAGGAGTGAGAGAGAACGCTATAGGAGTGACAGAGAAAGAGAGAAGAGAGAGACAGAAGATATACCTATCTCCCTCACGCTTCAATCTTTTCACTGACTTTTTCACAGTTTTCTTCACTTTATTTAATATTGTTAGATATCGCAATTTCACAATTTAGTTACTATTTTATTTCAATAGGTATTTTTATAATAAGCTATTACAAATTTGAGCGGTAGTTATACGTTGATTAGAAGTGGAGTTATAGTGAATATAAAAAATCGAAAAATATAATTTTAGTTTTACAGAAAAATAATTAATATAATTTTACAATAATATGAAGTTTCATAAGAAATGGTGAAACTAAACAGTCAAGCTAAATATTATAAACATGTTTACAAAATTGTCGTAAATATCGCTATTATTTATTTAATTATAATGTTTTACTTAATATTAACGCAGTGAACATAAATGATTCTCTTAGGGTTTACATAGAATGTGTTTTTAGATTATTTCCAATCATAAAATTTATTATTTTTATATTTATTAATCGATTAATTAAGTAATCAGTCTTTCAAGCTTTGGATGTGAATATTTGTAATTACTAGAAAATGAAATTATTATAAGAATATAAAACTACTAAGTTTCCACAAGAAAAATAATAATAAATCATTGAAATTATAAATAAACAGTTATTTTTAAAGTGTTGTTTGGAGATGGATTTTATATGAAAATGTAAAGAAAAATTATTGCAGCTGAACTGTGTTGTTAGAAATTAAAAATGTAAACTAGTTAAGTAAATATAAGTCTTATAAGTTTCAAGATTGGAAAATAATATTTGTCGCAGGGTAAAGAAACGAAAGGTTTTCTTGAATAAAAATCGTATTTTCGCTGTTTGTATATGCTACGCAGCATCTTATAATTAGGTATCGCTTATTGTGTAAGCCTAATATTATTGAAAATAGATATTTCTAATGTTCTATTTGATGCTCTAGCAAAATTCAGTGGTACGGTCCATGCCATAAGATGTATGAATAATATTCAGTTTCATTAATCATGTTATCAAAAATTGAAATTATGGATTTTTCTTGATATTTCAAAAAATTGTAACTTTTTTCCCTATGCTCGGCCAGTATTGATAAAAAAGCATTTTGAAGGGTTTTCGAAGAAGAATACAAAAAAAATTTGTCGAATAAAGAATATTTGGCCGCAGCCTCAATATCCTTTGATGAAGGTATACTAAGAAGCAGCCAATCAGAGACTTTCAAAAAGGGTCATAAAATAAATACTGGCACATTCTACAGAAAAAATTCAAACCTTTTGCCAATCAATGTACTATACAAAAAGTTTCAAGATTTTCAGTTAAAAAATGAATAAACTTGGATTTTAACCAAAAATTGCAAAAAAATTGAATTTTCAATATTGCATAGCTTTTTTATTTTTGCAAATATCGACCTAAAATTTGAGGAACATTTTTTGTTCATAAAAACTAAAAGAAAACGAGTTTTGAGGGATTTTAAAATTTTGAGCTGCTGACTTCACGTGAAATATCCCATATACCTGAAACAACAGGAGGGTGTAACAAAATTTGAGACCAAGGGTTGAACTTCAAATGAACCTGAGTATGGTATATAAGTTGATCCGCATTTTAAAATATACACCTTCCATCATATAAACGCATAACTGCAAATTGAACATTTTAACAAAATTTGTATTATTAGAAGTATTGTCATTAATAATTACTTTGCATTATACTTGTCATGCTACTGAATGATTGGCAAAAGTAGAGCTACTATAATTTCATTGAGCTAGGCTCATAAGTTTCTTTAGCTTCTTTTCAAATTTTATGAGTTTTGTTGAAAAAAAACGGAAAAGAATTAATTTTATGTCAAGACATCTAGTTTCTTATAAATAGATAACTAAATAAACTCATGTAATTGTAATTCTTTTCTGTTATAATTAAATATGTTCGCCCATACACCTTTCCTTATAACTAATAATTGTGCGTATTTCGTCTATACGCATTTTTGCATTATAAACAACTGCGTATTTCGCTTATACATATTTCTGATATTGTAAATAATTGTGCGTATTTCGCTTGTACGAATTTTTTATTATAAATAATTGTGCGTATTTCGCCTATACGCATTTTTGTATGATAAATAATTGTGCGCATTTCGCATATACGCATTATTTATTATGAATAATTGTGCGTATTTCGCCTATACGCATTTTAATATTTACTATTTTTTTTATTACAAACACATGTCAATTTGAACGTAATTACGTTCGAATAAGTATTTATTTATAATCACGATTTTTACTAATAGTATAAAATTACGTGATTAGTAATACTTTAAGTTTTGACATGTCCAACACCTATTAGCCAAAAACTACGGAGCGCACCACCTAAATATCGTCACCGGCTTCCCCGAAGACCTGGACCACGTATTAGATACGCCCTGATATCCAAACGCAAAAGACTACAAAGCGCACCACCTAGACCTCGTCATCGGCTACCCTGAACACCTGCACTGCGTATTAGATGCGCCCTGATATTTTAATGCAAAAAATCTAGACTCCATCATCGGCTACCACAAAGACCTAAACCACGCATTTGATACGTTCCAACATCTAGAGACAAAAAACTACGGAGCGCACGACCTAGACATCATCATCGGCTACCCCGAACACTTTGACTACGTATTAGATGCGTCCTGGGATCTAAACGCAAAAAACTTCGGAGCGCATCACCTCGACTCCATCATTGACCACCTCAAAGACCTAGACGACGCATTCGATGCTTTCAGTTATCGATAAGTAACGCTATAGTATTTCTCCCTTACAATTGAAGGTGGAAGCAATGTATACTAAAATTGTGTGACGCTGTTACGTCGGTATATGCCGCTGATCCAACGATCGTATAATTGTGTAATTGTTGTAGTATGAAAAGCAACATACCGTAAAAGTATGGGTCCCTTACTAAGATTGCTAAAACCACCTTACTTATATAGTAAAGGAACTCCTATACTCCACGAGTAAGCCGTTTTAACTGTAGCAGTAAGAGTTTTCTTTCCGTGTGCACCCGCAGAAAACTGTTACTTTTTGGGGAGATATAATTCGTACCTAAAAATCAGGTGTGCCCTAAATACTGACATTAGTCTAGGCACCAGGGGGTTTCCGTGGCCGATGGATGTCCACGCCTCCACCAAAGCTTTTCTTACGTATTTTTGTCTGCTGATTCTGAATTTCGAAGGTGGACAGTCGCCAGAATGTTAGTTTTTTGTTATTAACAATTTAATTGTTTAAACTGCGGCCAAATCAATATGATTAATTATAACTGAATCCTAACTGTCTAAAACTGTAGTAAATTGATCTAGAATTATGCACGTTTGCGCTCGAATTCGCGACTTATTGCACTAAATTTGCAATAATTCGGGTTCTAATCAAAATTTTTCAATTCTGAAAAAACGAGCATATTCTAGATCAATTTACTACAGTTTTAGGCAGTTAGGATTCAGTTATAATTAATCATATTGATTTGGCAGCAATTTAAACAATTGAATTGTTAATAACAAAAAACTAACAGTCTGGCGACGTTCCACCTTCGAAATTCAGAATTAGCAGTCAAAAATACGTAAGAAAAGCTTTGGTGGAAGTGTGGACATCCAGCGGCCACGGAAACCCCCCTGGCGCCTAGACTACATCTCGAGTCTGTCGCGGGAGCGCAGACATTCAAGTATACCTTCGTCGTCCCTTCTCCGTCGTGTCCGCCTAGGTGATGTCCTCGGGAAGTGGTAGTTGCGTTGGCTGCCCTCGAGGAGAGTAGAATGATATGAAGACCTGTTGTCTTCTGCAGGAGCTCTTCGCCTAGAGCAAAACAAAATATATTAATAATGTTTTACGCAGTGGGGATGAGGAGAGCAGTATCAAACTGCCAGGAACAGAGGAGTAGACAGATGGAAAGTTGGAGGCTAGGTTCGGCTATACTACAGGATAAAGTCCAAATCCGAAGTGAAGTACTTACTCGAGTGTCACGGAAGCGCGAACTACATTCAACTACACCTTCGCCCTCCCTTCTCCGTTGTGTTCGCCTAGGTGATGTCCTCGGGAAGTGGTAGTTGCGTTGGCTGTCCTCGAGAAGAGTAGAATTATATGAAGACTTGTTGTCTTCTACAGGAGCTCTTCACCTAGGACAATACAAAATATATTAATAATGTATTAAGGAGTAGGGATGAGGATAGCAGTATCGAACTGCCAGGAACAGAGGAGTAGACCGATGGAAAGTTGGAGACTAGGTTCGGCTGTACTACAAGATAAAGTCCAAATCCGAAGTGAAATACTTACTCGAGTCTGGCACAGGAGATCAAACTATATTTATATACACCTTCGCTCTCACTTCTACGATATGTTTGTCTAGCTGATGTCTTCAGGACGTGGTAGTTGTGTTGGCTGCCCTGGAGGAGAGTAGAATTATATGAAGACGTGTTGTCTTCTGCAGGAGCTCTTCGCCTAGGGCAAAACAGAATATATTAATAAAGTGTTAAGCAGTATAGGAATGAGGATAGCAGTATCGATCTGCCAGAAACAGAGAGAGTAGATAGATGGAAAGTTAAGATATCTGTAGAAAATGGAAAGGGTCTTTGGAATGAAAAGTCGAAAAAGTGCATGTGCATTTCCAACTAAGACCTCATCACCCTCGCTTAAAGTTTACCAGAATGTTAACACACAATCCAATACATGTTGAGGCATTGTATATTAAATTTTAGATCTTTTCACTCAGCCAGTGTAGGCGAAATAACTTATTTTCTTGAACATTTCTTAAAAAGAGCATACAAATTGCAATATCTCCACACTTGCTAATTATTTAGATTTGAAACTTGATAAACAATATCCCTCAGCATGTATTACATAGTGTGTGTAAAGTTTGAAATATTTGTAGAGAATGGAAAGGGATCTTTGAAATGAAAAGTCGAAAAAGCGCGTGTGCATTTCCAATGTAGACCTCCTCACCCTCGCTTAAAGTTTATGAGAATGTTTACACACAATCCAGTACATGCTGAGGCATTGTATATTAGGTTTCAGATCTACTCAATCAGCCAGTTTGGAGGAAATTACTTTTCTTTCTTAAAAATTTCCTGAAAAAGCACAAAAATTGCAATATCTCCAGACTTGCTAATTATGTAGATCTGAAACTTGATAAACCGTCCCTCAGCATGTATGCCATTATGTATGGAAAGTTTAAGATACTTGTAGGGAATGGAACGGGATCTTTGGAACGAATTGTCGAAAAGCCGGATGTGCATTTGCGACAAAAACCTCCTCACACTTTCTCATAGTTTACCAGAATGTTCTCACACAATGCAATGCATGCTGAGGCATTGCATATTGAGTTTCAGATATACTCCATCAGCCAGTTTGGAGGAAATGACTTTTCTTTCTTAAAAATTTCCTGAAAAAGCACAAAAATTGCAATATCTCCAGATTTGCTATTTATGTAGATCTGAAACTTGATAAACTGTCCCTCAGCATATATTGCACGGTGTGTGTAAAGTTTAAGATATGTTGAGAGAATGGAAAGGAAGCTTTGGACTGAAAAGTCGAAAAAGCGCAAGTGCATTTCCAACTAAGACCTCCTGACCATTGCTCAAAGCTTACCAGAATGTTAACACGCAATCCAATACATGTTAAGGCATTGTATATTAAATTTTAGATCTTTTCAATCAGCCACAGTGTACGGGAAATAACTTTTTTTCTTGAACATTTCTTAAAAAGAGCATACAAATTGCAATATCTCCATACTTGCTAATTATTTAGATCTGAAAGTTGATAAACAATACCTCAGCATGTGTGACATAGTGTGTGTAAAGTTTGAAATATTTGTAGAGAATGGAAAGGGATCTTTGAAATGAAAAGTCGAAAAAGCGCGTGTGCATTTCCAATGTAGACCTCCTCACCCTCGCTTAAAGTGTGTGAGAATGTTTACACACAATCCAGTACATACTGAGGCATTGTATATTAGGTTTCAGATCTATTCAATCAGCCAGTTTGGAGGAAATTACTTTTCTTTCTTAAAAATTTCCTGAAAAAGCACAAAAATTGCAATATCTCCAGACTTACTAATTATGTAGATCTGAAACTTGATAAACTGTCCCTCAGCATGTATTCCATTATGTATGGAAAGTTTAAGATACTTGTAGGGAATGGAAAGGGATCTTTGAAACAAAATGTCAAAAAGCCGCATGTGCATTTGCGACAAAAACCTCCTCACTCTTTCTCATAGTTTACCAGAATGTTCTCACACAATGCAATGCATGCTGAGGCACTGTATATTAAATTTAGATCTTTTCAATCAGCCAGTGTAGGGGAAATAACTTTTTTACTTGAACATTTCTTAAAAAGAGCATACAAATTGCAATATCTCCTCACTTGCTAATTATTTAGATCTTAAACTTGATAAACAGTCCCTCAGTATGTATTACATAGTGTGTGTAAAGTTTGAAATATTTGTAGAGAATGGAAAGGGATCTTTGAAATGAAAAGTCGAAAAAGCGCGTGTGCATTTGCAAGGTAGACCTCCTCATCCTCGCTTAAAGTTTATGAGAATGTTTACATA
Source organism: Torymus aiolomorphi (assembly GCA_036365515.1). NCBI lineage: Eukaryota > Metazoa > Arthropoda > Insecta > Hymenoptera > Torymidae > Torymus > Torymus aiolomorphi. The sequence goes on along the minus strand of CM070875.1, from coordinate 169,707,663 downwards.
CAATCCAGTACATGCTGAGGCATTGTATATTAGATTTCAGATCTACTCAATCAGCCAGTTTGGAGGAAATGACTTTTCTTGAAAATATTTTGAAAAATACACAGAAAATGCAGTATCTCCACACTTGCTGATTATTTAGATCTGTAATCTTTGGAATGAAAAGTCGAAAAATCGCATCAAATCTATAGTTGGCCGTTGTTATTTATACGCCAGATTGCTAGATAGGTATACCTATATATACGTAAAACCTAACCTTCAATTTTCTTTAGCCGAAGAATTGACGCTTGATTAAAGAAAAAAATAGGCAAGGATTGACGCTTGACTAAAGAAATAATAGTCCCTTCCATCTCAGACTTTCAAAACAGTGATTTTTACACGTTTCTAAGTGGGTTATAGGTTATTTGTACGACAGATCTGTCGTACAAATAACAACGCCGTAAAATAAATAAATTCTTGAATGACTTACTTTTCTGTCTTACGGCGGGGCCAAGTCCAAGCGGCACGATCCGTTGGGTGTGCACGCACACGGTGCGGTACGGACGCTACGGTCTGCGAGGTGGGCGGCTGATGCGGCGCTCCAGGCTGCGCCGTCTGCGAGCGGTCCAGGCGGCAGGCACACCGATGACACGTCGATTAGCAATGGATAGAGGAGGGCACAGGTGGCGAAGGTGGCGGCGGAGGTGGTGGCGGCAACACGGGACCGCCTCCCGGAGGGCCTAGGCCCAGGCATCGGCGATGGACTGATGGCTCAGCTGTGCTGTAGCCAGCAGCGCATGCGCCTACACACACACGGGCAAGGCCGCGCCGCTGGCCGCTGCCGTCGCTGCCGTCGCCGACTCGCGAATCTCGCGATGCTATATATTACCCATATGGTACAATAATCTATTTTTTTTTTTTAATATTATGCATAATCATGAGTGCATTGCCCTCCGTAATGACATTATGAATCATTCTGCAAAGTTTCACGTCGATATTTTAAGGCATCTGAGAATGGCATTTGAACGAAATTTTCGTTCAAATGCCATTCTTAGACGCTTTTGAATATTGACTTGGCATTTTGCAGAATGATTAATAATGTAATTACGGAGGGCAATGCACTCATTATTTTTCATATATCGTTATATTTTTTTTTTCTATTAAAAACAATATATTTTTTGCTCGGTCGGTAAAAATTGAGTTTGACACCCCCTTAAAGTATTACTATAAACTTAAATCTATTTTACAACGTTATATTTTATACACTTTTCATCCCACGCCTGAACGGTTGTTAGTTAATATGTATTGTACTTATTTAACTTAACTTATATATAAAAATACAAAATATTCAGTCAACATATAAAAGTAAAATTCTAATTAACAACTCATACTTAAGCTATTATTTAAACATATCTTTGTAGAAAATTGACCATAATTTATAACTAGCGCGTTAATACAACTGAGGTGGTTTAAATAAAAATCATAATGCTGAATTATTGTAATTTAACTAAGGGTACTATTACTATTTTTATGTAAATATCATTTTCTTATTCGGATTGTACAATAATTATGTTGTGTTAATAATTAATTAGTGATGAACAGTTCTCTAGAGTGAATTACTTATTTTGTAATATTTTTCGATAAATGATTTAATACTATATTTTATTACACTCGTGGTCGTAGGTGTAGTTGATTACAATATTTTAGTTTATTGAAAATAATGTTTGTTCTTCGTCAAGAAGAAAAGAAAGTTTACAGTCCGTTTAATATAAAGCCGAAATATAAGGAAAAAGGCAATTATAAGAATTTAAAATTCAAGATTAAGGCATACGCCGCGTCGACGTTTTATGGCAGCTTGTGGAAGCTTCGAGTGGCGCAGCTCACAACTCACAACCCTTGGTACAGTAGTGTCGGTATGGTAGTAGTGGTTCAGGGTTATGATCGTGATTCATCAAATAGAAAATATTTTTAACTATATCCTAAATAATAGAAAGTAATAAAAAAAAATTTATTTTATGCAAGATCGTAGACGATTCCGTCACAATGTTTTCCCAGATCCACCTGGAGGATCTATAAAATAAATTTTATGTTCACTATTTTTTATTTGCTCAAAAATAAATTTTTGGTCATCATTCAACTGAGCATATGAGCCGTTAAATTTTTGCTTACAATAGTTAATCATTTCTATGTCATTTTTATCTGTTTCTTCTATATCAATCTTGTTTGGTTCAGGTAAACCAACATCTTTACATGATATATCTTCAATACTTAAAATTTGATTTATATGTGCAAGTGCTTTATCTTCTTTTTGTTCAATAAAATCTTCTGTGAAATATTTTTTGTATTTTTCCCAAATAATATTTCCTTGAATATTTTCACATATAAGAAAATTTGCAAAAAATTTTCGTAATTGTACTGGGAGCATTATTTGACAGGCTTCTTCAAATATGTTAAAAATTTGTGTTTCGTGTTCTATTAAACCCATGGCGATAGCTGCTTCTCTATATGTGTCGTAAACAATTTTTTCATATGTACGTAAATCTTGGAATGATGTTGCACCTTTTACTCTATTTAGTATCAATTTTAAGAAAAAACGTTCACTATCTTTTGGTGATACAACATTTAATCGTCCGATTGTTACATGTTTTTTATTTCTTGATCTTTTTATCCATTTTTTATTTTTAAATTTATTGTAATTCGGTATGTTTGCATATTTAACTTTTTTGGCAAAATCATCTATTTTATTTAATTTAAACCATGCTGTTAACGTTGTTTCTAAATTATTTAATGATTCTTCAATATTATTTTCATCAAAAATTATTTTCTGTTGATTTTCTGTATGAACAGATAGTCTTTCTACTGTGTGATTTCTACCACATAATGGAAATTTTTGTAATCGCCATGCTGCCTCCATTGGACTTATATATCTTCCATCTATATATTTAGTTATTTCATCATAAACTTCTTCATTTCCTTCATTATTCGTTTCTATTAAAATACAAACGAATTATTTTTGTATTAAAATACAACAAGCTCTATCTCCACCTTTATGAATATAATTGAATATATACTTAATACTTTGTACAGTAGCACAGTATTCGATATTTATATGACACCTATATTTTAATAAAAGAAAGCTATTATAAGGGACCACCATAGAGTTATCTACTGGAATAGCTTTATTTTTTTTTTAAATGATATATATGATTAGCTGAAGAATTATTTCTTCGTTTATATTCAGGATACTTATCTGGTTTGAGTACTGTATTATCTCTGAACAGTTTTGGAAAATTTTTTTTGCAAATATTTTTATTTTTTTGTAAACAAAGAGATTTTTCTCCATGCGGTCCATGTAACATATGTTTGATTACTAATTTTTGCAATTCTAAATCTTCTGAAGATGGTATTTCGGCTGAAATATATTTATTAATATCTTCTGGGCTAAACAATTTATAGTCTGGATGTAACGTTACTATTATATGAGCATGTGATAAACCTCTTTTTTTAAATTCAATTGAATATACACGGTGACCCATTTTAATCGCTACACCCGGATTTTTCGGATCCTAAGACAGATAGGAAAAAATGATTCAGACAAAAGTTGTAGGGGACGAAGGGGGCCAAACGATGGTCCTAACAGCTTTGACCTTGAACTTGACCTTCAAGGTTATTTCAAGGTCAAGTGGTTTTTTTTAATAGGAACACCTATTTTTGACCCCGGATTCGGCAAGAGCGGGAAATTTTACGTTCAAAATCATATTGAGACATTTTTTTCAAGGTCATTTCAAGGTCATTTCAAGGCCAAATGAAGGTCGAACTCCGAAAAATCCATTTTAAGTCGTTTTTTCCATGAGTCACAGGCTTAAGTGGTTCAAACTGATCGTAGGTTTAATAGGGAAACCCACACACCCAAAACTTTCACATCCTAGTAAACAAATATCAAACTTGCACATCCGAACCCCATGCTCTTCATAGCCTCACATGCTAAACTGTTACACCAGACATCCCCCAGTCCCACACATCTCTACCCCATGTCTGATGTTTGTTTAACGGAAACTTCAAGATCATTAAAGCTTCTGTTGTAAATGTGTCAACCTTACGTTTAGCGCTACCCAGAAACAACGACGTGGACGTAGTAAGGATTGTTTCCTTTGGGGTGCTTGATTAAAGTGAGTCCCCTTGCCTCTCACTGTTCAGGGTGCTTGATTTAAGTGAGTCCCTTCGCCTCTCACTGATCGGGGTGCTTGATTAAAGTGAGTCCCCTTGCCTCTCACTGTTCAGGGTGCTTGATTTAAGTGAGTCCCTTCGCCTCTCACTGATCGGGGTGCTTGATTAAAGTGAGTCCCCTTGCCTCTCACTGTTCAGGGTGCTTGATTTAAGTGAGTCCCTTCGCCTCTCACTGATCGGGGTGCTTGATTAAAGTGAGTCCCCTTGCCTCTCACTGTTCAGGATGCTTGATTTAAGTGAGTCCCTTCGCCTCTCACTTATGTGTTTATCTAACCTCGAAGAAAATGTTCGAAATTGCGACCATTTGCTTCCAGGCACATAGTCAAACGCCTTTGGAAGTGGCGAACGGTGTTTAGCAAAGTTTGCCTTGGAATGGCAGCGCATGCTCGACGAATTCTGTCCATCATGTCTACTCTTGTGGTGGGCCTTTCCTCAAAAACGGCATTTTTTAAATACCCCCATAAGTAAAAATCTGGTGATGTAAGATCTGGTGTAATCATTAAAGGCACATTTACAAATAATTTCTGTTCCGTCAAGATTTTTGTACAAAAAAGAAATGTTGTATCTTTATTCTTTTGAAAGTTATGACTTTTCTTTTTAAACAATGACATTTTTTTACAACTCATATCTTTAATTTACTCATAACTTTCAAAAGAATAAAGATACAACATTTCTTTTTTGTACAAAAATCTTGACGGAACAGAAATTATTTGTAAATGTGCCTTTAATGATTACATTATCAATATTAGTATTTCTCAAGTTTGAACGGCAATAATTCACAATATTTAAAATAAAAGCAAGTTTTAGTATTATGTGCAGTTCAAATTAGAAATAATTTAATGATTATACTTTATTATAAAACTTACAATTACAAAAGTGTGACAATCGGAGTACTTTTGGCAAATACACTTAGTCAGATAAAGTTACCATAATTTAGGAACATTTTTCTTTTTTGGTCGCGACCGTATACGGGCAAATATTATAATTATTAATATTTTTTATACCATTTCACTATTCAAATTTAATAGTAATTAATAGCTGGCTCTGAAATGGCTGACTATCCGCCCAACGAGATCGTTGACATGATGTTGGCTTTAGGAGAAAGCCGAAGTAATTATCGTGCTGCGGCAAGAATTTATGCTGAACGCTATCCAGACAGACGACACCCTGACGCTATGGCTATCAGACGTTTAACTCAAAGAGCTCTTGGTGGACACATGGTTCGTCAACGTAGGCGCCATCAATATGATGAAAATGATAATCGGGTTGTGACTATTCTGGCAATAATTCATCTTGACCCACAGATAAGCGCTCGTCGAATCGAAAGGGAAATCGGTCTTCCAAAAAGTACATTTTTAAGAATTATGAAGGTGCTTAGATATCATGCGTATCATATTACTCTGGTCCAAGAGCTACAGTTTGCTCATTTTCAATAGCGTATTGTGTTTTGCCAATGGGCTTTACAAATGATAGAAAATGATCCAGACTTTTTTAATTTTGTTCTTTTTTCTGATGAGGCAAAATTTCAAAGTGATGGGGAATTGAATAGACATAATTGTCATTACTGGTCTGATGTTAATCCTCATTGGGTCAGAACTGTAAACCATCAAAGACGATGGCGTATTATGGTATGGTGTGGGATTATTAATGGATGTGTGATTGGCCCTTATTTTTTCGAAGAAAATGTTAATCAACACACGTACTTAACGCTAATAAGAGATGAACTACCTGTATTGATGGAAGATGTTGACTTAGAAATGCGACGAAGAATGTGGCTCCAGCAGGACGGCGCAACACCACATTTCGCTCGAATTGTCAGGACTTTTTTGAATGAGCAGTATGGTAACAGATGGATTGTTCGAGGTGGTCCGGTTTAATGGTCTGCTTGCTCACCAGATCTTACATCACCAGATTTTTACTTATGGGGGTATTTAAAAAATGCCGTTTTTGAGGAAAGGCCCACCACAAGAGTAGACATGATGGACAGAATTCGTCGAGCATGCGCTGCCATTCCAAGGCAAACTTTGCTAAACACCGTTCGCCACTTCCAAAGGCGTTTGACTATGTGCCTGGAAGCAAATGGTCGTAATTTCGAACATTTTCTTCGAGGTTAGATAAACACATAAGTGAGAGGCGAAGGGACTCACTTAAATCAAGCACCCTGAACAGTGAGAGGCAAGGGGACTCACTTTAATCAAGCACTCCGATCAGTGAGAGGCGAAGGGACTCACTTAAATCAAGCACCCTGAACAGTGAGAGGCAAGGGGACTCACTTTAATCAAGCACCCCGATCAGTGAGAGGCGAAGGGACTCACTTAAATCAAGCACCCTGAACAGTGAGAGGCAAGGGGACTCACTTTAATCAAGCACCCCAAAGGAAACAATCCTTACTACGTCCACGTCGTTGTTTCTGGGTAGCGCTAAACGTAAGGTTGACACATTTACAACAGAAGCTTTAATGATCTTGAAGTTTCCGTTAAACAAACATCAGATATGGGGTAGAGATGTGTGGGACTGGGGGATGTCTGGTGTAACAGTTTAGCATGTAAGGTTATGAAGAGCATGGGGTTCGGATGTGCAAGTTTGATATTTGTTTACTAGGATGTGAAAGTTTTGGGTGTGTGGGTTTCTCTATTAAACCTACGATCAGTTTGAACCACTTAAGCCTGTGACTCATGGAAAAAACGACTTAAAATGGATTTTTCGGAGTTCGACCTTCATTTGGCCTTGAAATGACCTTGAAATGACCTTGAAAAAAAATGTCTCAATATGATTTTGAACGTAAAATTTCCCGCTCTTTCCGAATCCTGGGTCAAAAATAGGTGTTCCTATTAAAAAAAACCACTTGACCTTGAAATAACCTTGAAGGTCAAGTTCAAGGTCAAAGCTGTTAGGACCATCGTTTGGCCCCCTTCGTCCCCTACAACTTTTGTCTGAATAATTTTTTCCTATCTGTCTTAGGATCCGAAAAATCCGGGTGTAGCGATTAAAATGGGTCACCGTGTATATAAGATATAACATTACCAAAAATATTATTTTTTTCAATATCATTAAGTAACATTTTAAATTTCGCATAAAATAAACGTACTGTAATATTTGGAATATCATTTACAGTTGTTCCATCTGGAAAGTTTTTTAAAATTGTTTTAAGTTCTTTCCATTTGGGATTACATGTCATCGTTATAAATAAATCTGGTTTTCCTGTATTTCTTATTATTGCCATTGCATCTTGATAATATTGTTGCATATATCTTGGACTTCCGATATATGATGATGGTCATATAAATAAGTTTCCAATTCTTTCTTTCTCAAAATTTTTGGAAATGTTTGATGCACTATATTTTACATGTTCCAATAAACCTTGATAACATTCAATTCTTAGCTCTTTTTGATGATTTCTAAAATAATTCATTCTATTACTTTCAATCATTATGTAAGCATGTATAAAAAATTGTTGTGTTAACCTTCCACTATATAATAGAGGGTTAAAATTATTAGCACCTAGTCTATGCGATAATCTACATAAATAGTATTGAAGTGCAGTAAGATCTTCTTCTTTACTAGATTTTTGTTTGCTAGTATCAATAACATTCTTATTATTATAAATTTTTTCCAGATTAACCTTTTATTTTTTTTAAACCCAATACTCCAACCTAAATCTCCTAACGGAAACATTATTGGAAAAACTATCGGATCCACGTGATGTGATAATTTGTTTATATAAGTATGGGTAACTTCATTTTCTGGTACTTCTTTTGGATATATACAAATGTCATAATTGTCTGGGATGCCTGAGTTTGATACTATAATAGCGCCGCATTCTGATGTTAATGGTTTATTATAGAGATGTTTAAGTTTATTATTTTTTCCAATGAAATATAATTTATAATTTGGAAGATTATTTATATTGGATATATAATGTAAATGTTTATAATTTTTAATATATGGATTATTATTCATTATTTTAGTTAAGATAATCATATGTTCATTACTTAATTTATCGTTGTTTTTTAATCTTTTTTTAGTAGCAGCTTCATTATCGTATATATATAATTGACCACATGAAGCTTCTTCATTATTAGACGGTAATAAACCATTAGGTGTTGTATGACATATTTGTCCTTGAATTTTCAAATTGTATATTGCTTTTTCTTTGTTATGAACAACATTCGCATTGATTGTTGCGAAACAAAATAAATTGTTATAATATCGGATTAAATGCCTAAATATTTTATCATCTAGCAATAAAAATTTTAATTTTTCGTCATATTTACTTAATGGTGGTAAACTAATAGTTCCTTTTGAACAACAGTTAAATTTTTTCACTTCTTCTTTCCAAAACATAGCACCGCAATATTGACATTTTAAATTCATTTCTTCAAATGTTGATGTAAGTATTAACTTTTTATCTTTTTTTGTATGATTTATTGCTTTTGTTATTTTTCTTTTTTTTATACAAATATTTTTTTTGAAATATCATTAATTAATTTTCTTTTAAGATTGTATTTATGATTTTTATTTTTATTATTTTTTTTGGTAATATTATTGTTATCATAACCTATAATATCATAATGTCCAGAATCATATCTTCCACTATATAATAAAAATAATTTCAAATCATTAGAATCATTTCCAAACAAATGAACAACTTCTGTATTATTAAAACTTATTTTAACAAATACATTATAAATATACCACAAAAAACACAATACAGAATAAACAAAACAAAAATTATTCCCCTATATTTAAAATTTTAATATATAGTTTTAAATTTCTGAATAAAATTTTTACATTAATGAAAAGTTTAAATACGTAAATTATTTTAAATCTTAATAAAAATTTATCACAAAAAGATTAAGAGTGTGGACGCACTCTGAATGTAAAGTTTTTAAAAATCTTTTATTATTGAAATTATTTATACTCAACAAAAAATGTCCCCGATAACAAAAACTTTTTCTCCTTTGATAATGTCCATTTCTTCAGAACAATGAGATACTATTATAAGGGTGGTTATATATGGCTATTGGCGAAGGATACCACTTCTAATTAATTATATCATGATTTATAACTTAAACAATTGAGGGGGGGGGGCTGAGGGGGAAGCTGAGGAGGGGCTGAGGGTAAAAACGTCGAACCAGTCACATTTTTACGTTATTTTGAGGGGGGCTGGGGGGGGCGCTGGGGGGGGGCGCTGAGTCGTAAACATTTTCTTACAACTATATAATATAGGAAGATATATATATATATATATATATATATATATATATAATGGAAGCTGTGCCGCAATAGGCTTCGCGCCGCCGTTGTCTACACTGCTAGCATCCCTCAGGCTATTGTCTAACACCACGACGCCGGCGACGCCCGCTTTTAGTACCGAAATTGCAGAAAAAGTGACTAAATAAATAATCTCCCTATATCAAAATCGACCTTAATGGAGCCTAGAAGCTTGCGTTACGGATAGAACTTTTTCGGCACGACCCAGAAAGACGCGAAAAGCCCATAAGCTTGCGTTACGCGTATGAAATCATCCCCTATACTAGCGTTCCAGATAAATAAATTTATATATATATATATATATATATATATATATTTTTATGGAACGTGACTTATGCAGACAATTTCTGAACTGGTGCGAGACTTATGCTGACTTTGCGGTACTTATGTGTCCGCATAATTTTTACGTGTTAATTTTACATAAGTATTAACACGCGATGTCAATATAAGTCCTGTTTCATATATATATATATATATATATATATATATATTATATAGTCGTAAGCGTTATTTGTGTCACGCAGACCCCCCTCGCCCCCCTCTCAACCCCCCTCAAAATAACGTAAAATTGTGATATTTTCTACGTTATTTTGAGTATGGTAGAGCCCCCTCGCCCCTCGACCCCCCAGCCCCCTCGCCCCCATCAGATCCTCCTCGTGACCCCCTCAAACCCCCTCAGACCCCCTCATTTAAATGTTCATTTAAAAGTTTATTTTCCTTTTAGTAGTTACACAAATAGATTGAAATAATATTAAATTGTTAAACTCAAGTTAGCTTAAACTACAGACTGTTAATGAAATAAGTAATTATTGTACAGATATACTGAACCTAAAATTGTAAGAATTGTAATTATTGTGCGCTATTATGTTTTATACAATATACAATGAATTTAAATTTACTTATATGTGTGACTCAGTTTTTTCAACACCAACAGCATGTACTCATGTAGTTAATTAAGATTTGCTCAAACAATTCATAATATACATACGTATATAATTCTCTTATTATTTTTTATTATCTTCAAAATTTTGTTCAACGGATTAGGCCTTTTTGTGATAATTTTACAGAATCATGGTATATAAAATTATTACAGAAAGGGATACCCCTAAATAATGCGCCTTTCTATCTATCTCCTGGGTGGTGTGGAAAAGATAAACTTTTTATATCTTTCTAAACTTATATATATATATATATATATATATATATATATATATATATATATATAGACATGTTTATCGGGGTTTATGAGGCCCAACCCTGTATATTAGTACCTACAGCTGAGAGTTCCCTATGGCAAGTGACTAAAGAAATAATGGACCCTGGGGTTATAGACTCTAGGTCCGGCCGCATAAACCCTTTATGTAGAAATATTATGAGGCCCGGGCTGCATAATCAAAATCGGGCTCGATAAACCCCTATATATAAAAAAACGGGCTTTATAAACCCCTTTAGAGATTTATATATATATGGGTAACTTCACGTCAACTGTGACAGGTCGAAATTTTAAAATGGCTTAAACTGGGGTTTTCTAGTTCTAAATTAGCCCCAAAATACAACTCTAGGGTTTAAGAGCGAAATATTCAATGGTTAAAAAGTTAGAATCAATTGAAAATTTGAAAATTTTGATTTTTTTCAAAAAACCTCAATTTTCATGATTTTTTTACTAAAAATCTTGAAACTTTTTGTATGGCACATTAAATGGGAAAAAGTTTACAAATTGTAAGTAGAATTGCTCAGAATTTTTCCAGATTGATGTCAATTATATTGTTAATTTATACATAAGAAAATAAGTATATATATATGTATATATAAGTATATACATGTATATATAAGTATATTTATCTCAAAGGTAACTTATGCGGACGCATCCTTAATGGGAACGGTACTTATGCGGACTTCATCGACTTGTGCAGACATTTTTGAGTGTCTACATAGAGAGGGAGTTATTTCTTTAGCCAAGCGTAACTTGTGCAGACACGGGTCTAATGGAAACGATACTTATGCGGACAACATACGTAAACGGATCGGGACTTATGCGGACGAGTCTACATATGTGCCTATACATCTGTTTATATATATATATATATATATGTATATATATATACAGTTTCAATTGTCTGTTACTTATTTTTGAGTTTGCATTCCACTTTCATCAAGGTCTCGTTTTAAAAGTAACATTTTGTATCAAATTTTTAGCCTCTGTCGAGGGATATTAATCATGTCACAACCGCCTTAAGCATATTTTGTATGGTATTTTCTTACGTATAAATTAACAATATAATTGACATCATTCTGGAAAAATTCTGAGCAATTCTACTTACAATTTGTAAACTTTTTCCCATTTAATGTGCTATACAAAAAGTTTCAAGATTTTTAGTAAAAAAAGCATGAAAATTGCTGTTTTTTGAAAAAAATCAAAATTTTCAAATTATCAAATGATTCTAACTTTTTAACCATTGAGTATTTCGCTCTTAAACACTAGGGTTGTATTTTGGGGCTAATTTAGAACTAGAAAACCCCATTTTAAGCTATTTTAAAATTTCGACCTGTCACAGTTGACGTGAAGTTACACACACACACACACACACACACACACACACACACACACACACACACACACACACACACACACACACACACACACACACACACACACACACATATATACATTGCGGAAACTGGTACTTTTGAGGATCTATAGTTTTTTTCTTCAGAGTTCGTACATGCTTGACTAAAGAAATAACTCCCTCTCTGCGTTGAAGGTGCTAATATAAATCCTCAAAAGTACCGTTTCATACCGAAGGAATTTTGAGGATGTCCTCAAAAGTACGAAAAATCCTCAAAGTATCGAATCCGTGCTGATATAGATCCTCAAAAGCTGCATTTCGTATATATATATATATATATATATATATATATATATAATATGTTTGTAAATTGGTACTTTTGAGGAGATGTGAACCTTTCGCTCAGAGTTCGGACAATGTGACTAAAGAAATAATGACCCTCAGGTTACCGACTCTGGGAAAAGGGGGTATAGATTTCTCCTCAAAAGTCGCGATTCTTGCTTTGAGAAATTTGAGGAGTCTCTTCAAAATACCGACATCTCTTCAAAAGTACCGATCTATACGTTGATATCTCTTCAAATATACCAAATTCCATAGTTATGATATATATATATATATATATATATATATATATATATATATATATATATATATATATATATATATATATATATATATATATATATAAAAACTTGTATAACGTTAGTTCCCAGGAGCCCATGTTACTGTATACCTATACGTGACTAAAGAAATAATGTCTCTTATGGGGGCCGATGTCCTCAAAACTGACGTTAAACATATGTAGATTCAGGGACTGTCCCCAAAACTAACAAATGTCCCTGAAACCAACGTTAAACATCTGGAATGTCCTGGAAACTAACATAAAACATAAATAAATAAATATATATATATATATATATATTTTTTTTTTCGAAAGGGGTTTATAAAGCCTGTTTTTTTATATATAGGGGTTTATTGAGCCCGATTTTGATTATGCAGCCCGGGTTTCATAATATTTCTAAATATAGGGGTTTATGCGGCCCGACCTAGAGTCTATAACCCCAGGGTCCATTATTTCTTTAGTCACTTGCCGTAGGGAACTCTGGGCTGTAGGTACTAATATACAGTTATGGGCTACATAAACCCTGATATGTGTGTGTGTGTGTGTGTGTGTGTGTGTGTGTGTGTGTGTGTGTGTGTGTGTGTGTGTGTGTGTGTGTGTGTGTGTGTGTGTGTGTGTGTGTGTGTGTGTGTGTGTGTGTGTGTAGGGGGGGTACCCCCTACACGCTCCGCTCGTCAACCCCCCAATTTTGACAAGTAAATAATTTATTTATTTTCAACGTGGATATTTTTCATATGTTGCATTAATATGGTATTTTTCATATTTTGTATGGATGATAGTTTATACAAATGTAACACTTAAGAGTAGTTCTTAATTCTTAATTTCTGAAACGAAAGAATAGATTATTGAGATTTTTCATATTTTTTATGGATGATAGTTAATACAAATGTAACACTTAAGAGTCGTTCTTAATTCTTAATTTCTGAAACGAAAGAATGGATTATTGAGAAAACTACTGTTAGAATACGTGTACATTTATGTCAGCGTGCGAAATAGAGAGCGCATGCGTGGCGCCATCACGCGAGCATAGCTGGAGAGCTAGCGAGAGCGAGCGGCCGAAGCGGGCACTCACTCGTTCGCCGTCCTCTGCCGAGAGCAGTTGTAATCAGAGAGAGAGAGCTGTACTGTAATTGAATAAAACGTTGTTGCTGTTAACCAGAGTGGGTTATTTGAAGAACCCTGCCTTCCACATCCTAAATTAACATGGTAGCAGTGTGCCTGGTTTATTTTTAGTGCGGTACTGTTTCTCTTTACGAGAGCAGTAACACACGTTAAATTCCACGAAAAGGAAAAGTGATTTTAAGTTTAGCGCATGGTAAGCGCAAGAACAAAGGAAAACACATGAGTGTAAAAGAAGAACCAAAAGTAAAAATTGAAAAGTCAAGTGAAACTGAAAGTGAAGAAAAATTTTACAATATTGAAAATAAGGAAGTTAAAAAGGAAATTCCTGTTGAAAGCGAGATGGCATCGGAGAACAAAGGATTCACGTTACAAGTATTTGATGGGACACACTATGATAAATGGAAGTACAAGTTAAAATTATTCTTGGAATTTAAAGAGTGCAGTGAAGTTATCGAAAATGATGAAAGACCGGAAGCAATAACAGAAGTTGAGTGGAAAAAGAAAGAGATAAAAGCTAAAAACTATATAGTGAACAGCATGACAAATACACAACTAGAATTAATTATTTCAGAAGAAACAGCAAAGAAAATGGTTGCTAAGTTGGATGAAAATTACTTAGTTAAAAGTAGTGCTGTGAAATTATTGTGTAAAAGAAGACTGCTCGATTTGAAAATGGGAGAAAGTGAGAACCCGACAGACTTTTATAATAACTTTGAAAAATTAGTGAACGAATTAAAAAATGCTGGAGAAAATGTGACGAAAGAAGATAAATTGAATTACTTCTTATTAACGCTACCAGAAAGTATGTCACACATGGTTGATATTGTGGACGCATTAGCTGAAAAGGACAAAACAGTGGAATTTGTGAAGTCAAAATTGGAATTCGAATTTAAGATCAAACGCGTTTACGTTTGAGAAAAGAAGAGAGGATAAAAGGACATGTTATGTATGTGGTGGTGTAGGACACATACAATACGATTGCCCGAAGAAAAACAATTCCGGGAATCGGGCGCCACAGCAAGGAGGCGGCAGAGGAAGCCATGCGCCACAGAGAGGAGGGGGCAACGGCAGAGGCTACACACAGCAGCGAGGAACGAGTTCCAACCGGCGTGGAAGGAGCGGATACCGACAGCATGGCCGAGGCGCGAGAGGCAGTGACAACAACGGCAGCGGTCATCAAAATACCGAGAAGAGCGAAGTGTTGAGCACTTCAGTAGAAATAATGTCTGCGAATATAAGTAACGGTAAAGTAAACGAAAATAAGATAGATTGGATTTTAGATAGCGGTTGTACAGATCACGTGATAAATAACGAAAATTATTTTAATGATGCAATTGTATTGAAAGAACCGATTAATGTAAAAGTAGGAGACGGTAGAATTTTGAAAGCAACAAAAGTAGGTCATGTAAAAAGTAAATTCAAAACGTTTAATGAAGAGATAGATATAGAATTAGAAAATGTATTTTACGTAAAAGATATGGACAGAAATTTAATGAGTTTTGCTAAAGTAACTGATAAATGTAAAGTGGTATGTATCGGTGATAGTGGTAAAATTTATAATAAAAATAATAAATTAATTGCGATAGCTTGGAAAAAAGATAGAATGTATAAAATCACTAGTTTTAGTGAAAGAAAAACAAGAGAATCAAAGTTGACAGTTAAAAATGAGAAAATGACTTTAAAGGAAAAATGGCATAGAACTCTAGGGCACGTTAATTTTAACTATTTAAAAACAATGTGTAAAAATCATGTTTTGAAAGGTTTGCCTAACGAAATAGAATCAGATTACTATAAATGTGCTACGTGTATTGAAAACAAAATGCACAATATCCCGTTTGAGAATAATAGGAAAAGAGCGAAAGATATATTAGAATAGTACATACAGATTTGAATGGACCACACAATACAGTAGGTTATAAAGAAGAAAAGTATTTCATAACTTTTATTGATGATTTTAGAAAATTAACAAAAATTTATGCAATTAAGTCTAAAGACGAAGTACCTGATAAATTTATTGAATATATAAATTTAGTTGAAAATAAGACTGGAAAGAAAATTAAGAAATTAAGGTGTGATAATGGTACTGAATATTTGAATAAAGACATGTATAAATTATGTAGAGAAAAGGGAATTGAAATAGAAACATGTCCACCTTATGTACATGAGCTTAACGGTACAGCAGAAAGGTACAATAGGACGGTTATGGATAGTACAAGGTGTTTGTTAGCTGAGTCTAAGATCGAAAGAAGATTTTGGCCAGAAGTAGTCTGCGCCGCAGCCTATTTAAAAAATAGAACTATTGCTAACACCTTAGTTAGAAATAAATCTCCTTATGAGATATTTTTAAATGAAAAACCAGACACGAAGCATTTAAAATTATACGGAAGTAAAGTATTTGTTAGAGTACCGGAGAACAAAAGAAATTTGAAATGGGATAGGAAGGCTGAGTTAGGAACGTTGATAGGTTATGATGTAACAGGGTATAGAGTTTTGATAAACAATAGAGTCATTGTTGCAAGACACGTTGATGTCGTTGAGGAAGATGTAATATGTATTGGCTTAGATGATAGTGATTTAGAAAATGAGAGTTTAAATAAAAATGTTGATAAAGAAAATGAACATGTAGAAAATATAAATGAAAATTTGAATAATATAGAAAATGCTGAAAATGAAGCTAAAGAAGTAACTGATTTAAGAAGGTCACAAAGAACGAGTAAAAAGCCTAGTAGATTTGATGATAATTATGTATATAGCGGATGTATTTATGTAAATTATTGTAGTGCAGATAGTCCTGTAAGCTTTAAAGAAGCTATAGATAGTAATGAGTCTAGTTTTTGGGTAGAAGCTATGAACAAAGAAATGAATAGTTTAGAGAAAAATAAAACATGGGTATTAGTTGAAAAACCAAAGAATGAAAAGATATTAGATTTAAAATGGATTTATACTAAAAAAGGTGAAAATATATATAAAGCGAGAATAGTGGTAAGAGGTTACCAACAAATAGATGTATTGGATGACATTTATTCACCTGTTGCGAAAACACAAACTTTGAAAGTATTGTTATCGTATTGCTGCCAAAACGGATTGTTAATTGAGCAAATGGATGTAGAAACAGCGTTTTTAAATGGTAAAGTTAAATCAAAAGTATTTGTTAAACAGCCTGAAGGTTATGAGGATGGAACAGAAAGGGTTTGTAAATTAAATAAAGCGTTGTATGGTTTGCGAGAAAGCCCAAGAGCTTGGTATGAGTGTCTTGATAATTATTTAAGTTCTTTAGGATTTGTAAGAAGCGAACATGATTATTGTTTGTATACTTTAAGAGAAAGAGATGAGATTATATATTTAATTATATTTGTGGATGATTTGTTAATATGTTGTAAGAAAAGACAAAATTTGAATTACATAAAAGGAATGTTAGAAGAAAGATTTCAGATGAAAGATTTAGATAAAGTGAGTATGTATTTAGGTATTAATATTGAATATGATGAAAACAAAAATGAGATGTCCTTAGATCAGGAAAAGTATATTGAATCGTTAGCTAGAAAATATCAGATTGAACAAGCAAAATTGTATGAGACTCCAATGGAACAAAATTTAAAGTTAGAACCCGCTGAAGAGATAGATGAGAAAATAAAGTATAGAAATTTGATAGGAGCACTTTTGTATATTAGCTCAGGAACAAGACTAGATATAAGTTATAGCGTAAATTATTTGAGTAGATTTCAGAATTGTTATGATGAGACACATTATAAATATGCTTTAAGAATTTTAAAATATTTATATTTAACTAAAAGTTTAAAATTAAGATTTAAGAAAAATAATAATGTAGATATTCTTGAATGTCATGTAGATGCCGATTGGGCAGGAGACTGTGTAGACAGAAAGTCGACAACTGGATATATTGTTAAGTTGTATGGAAATGTAATATATTGGAAATCGAGGAAACAAGGAAGTGTAACTAAGTCTTCGACAGCTGCTGAATATGTCGCACTGTCTGAAGCAGTAAGTGAAGTAATATTACTAAAAGACTTGTTAAGTGACTTTAAAGTAGAAATTAAGAAACCTGTAAATATTTATGAAGACAATTCTGGCGCTGTGAGCATTGCGAAATTTGGTAATTTTACAAAGAAATCAAAGTACATAGAAGTACATTATCATTTTGTAAATGAGAATTATGTTAATGGATTAATTGATATTGTTAAGGTCAGTACAGAGAAAAATGTTGCAGATATTTTGACAAAGGCTCTTGGACGAGTAAGGTTTGAAAACTTGAGAAGTTTATTGAATTTGATTTAAAGAATATTGTAATTGCGAGAAACATAAATGTAAGGAGGCGTGTTAGAATACGTGTACATTTATGTCAGCGTGCGAAATAGAGAGCGCATGCGTGGCGCCATCACGCGAGCATAGCTGGAGAGCTAGCGAGAGCGAGCGGCCGAAGCGGGCACTCACTCGTTCGCCGTCCTCTGCCGAGAGCAGTTGTAATCAGAGAGAGAGAGAGAGAGCTGTACTGTAATTGAATAAAACGTTGTTGCTGTTAACCAGAGTGGGTTATTTGAAGAACCCTGCCTTCCACATCCTAAATTAACAACTACATTAATTATATATTAAGAAAATATATTGAAAATTATATATTTTATTCTATTTTTACCACATCACCTTGGAGGTAAATAGAAAGATGCGTTTTATTTTTAAGTGGTATCCCCAGTAGGCCTAATCCACTGTCTTTGTCACTATAAAATTTCAGAAAACATGAAAATTGTTACAATAAAAGTATATTTTTTTATAATATAATATATATTTTGTAAAATTAAATTTAATATTTAAATGATTTGAATTTCCTGATAATAAGTTAAATTCTTCGAAATGTTTTATTCAATTTTTGAATTTTTTTTTTATTTATTTTTTTTTTATATTTAATATTTTCTGCCCCCTCTCCCCCCCACCCCACAGACCCCCGTCATTTAAATGTTCACTTAAAAGTTTATTTTTTTCATGTATTTATCATATGTTTTATTAATAAGGTAGTATATACAGATGTAACGTTTAAGAGTAATTTTGAATTCTTAATTTCTGAAAGAAAAGAGTGAATTATTGAGAAAATTACATTAATTATATATAAAAATATATTTTATGTATATTTCATATATTATATAAAATTAATAATTTATATTTTTCATATGTTTTATAAATAGGGTAATATTTATAGATGTAACGCTTAAGAATAGTTTTGAATTCTTAATTTCTGAAATAAAAGAGTAAATTATTAAGAAAATTACATTAATTATATATTAAGATATATTTTATACTATTTTTTCCACATCACCTTGGAGGTAAACAGAAAGATGCGTTTTATTTTTAAGTGGTATCCCCAGTAGGCCTAATCCACTGTCTTTGTCATTATAAAAGTTCAAAAAACATGAAGATTGTTACAATGAAAGTATATTTTTTTATAATATAATATATATTTTGTAAAATTAAATTTAATAATTAAATGATTTGAATTACCTGATAATAAGTTAAATTCTTCGAAATGTTTTATTCAATTTTTGAATTGTTTTTTTTTTTTTTTTTTTATATTTAATATTTTCTGATATGATATTTAAAATTTTCCAACGTTATTTGTATATTCCATTGTCCTAAATGAAAGAAAAAATATTGTTGTTTTAATTAACTAAAAATTAATTTAGTTTTTTTAATTTATCTTTTTCAATAATTTTATCTGATTCTAAATTAATCATGTATTCCATATAATTTTTTTCATATTCTAAATAGTGTAAAACTAATAATTTCTTATGTATTTATTATTATTATTGAATAACGAATAAATATATTGTTGTTTTTTATAATTTACTTTCGTTCTGTGTACTCGACATATTCTACAAAGAAAAACATTTGAAAATTAATTATCTAAAATTTCTTTCCAAAAGATATTTATAATTTCTTCTTTATTTTCTGAATTATTTTCAATAAAAATTTTATCTGGGTTTTTACATCTTGATAATGCTACATATAATTGACCATGAGAAAATAATGGTCTTCTAATATATATTCCAACACTATCAAAACTTTGACCTTGTGATTTATTAATAGTCATAGTAAACGCTAATATTAAAGGAAATTATTTTCTATATAAAATAAATGGTAATGATGAAGAATTGCCAGTGTCTAATGTAATTCGAGGAATAAAAACTATGTTTCCAGGGTTTTCACCTGTTATTATTTCGGCTTCTATGTTGTATTTAAATAATTTAGTAATTGTTAATCGTGTTCCATTACATAATCCATCGTTAATACTTAAATTTCTTATTAACATTACAACAATATTGATTTTAAGTATTAATTTATGTGGTGGTAGTCCTTCACGTATATTGTTAAAAGTTTCAATCGGGTAATTAATATGCATGTTATCATCAGATAAATCTACATCTTTATGAGTAGCATAATCTAAACTATAATATGTATTTTCTTCAGTATTTAATAGTTTTAAAATTTTATTATTTAAAATATTTTCATCTTCATTATGTGATGTTAATATAACTCTATTTATTGATATACTATAATTTATATTTTCAGATATTTTAAAAAAAACATCGTTTGTTTTAAAACTATCAGGTATAACCTGGTATAAAACCACAAGAAAGAGGATATTTATACACTTAACCGCATTTATTTTCCTTTACTTTCGAAATTTTAACTGCTAACGTCATGATTGTTTTTGTTATGATTGACTACTTCAATACTTTCGTCTATTTTGATAGCATTGTGTATAAATTGATATGTACGTTAATGTTCTTTGCCACTAGCCGTAAGTGTTAATATGACTGTACATCGTTATAAATTTTGACTCGTTGACTTGTGCCAACGTTTAAGGTAAATAGGGTTCGTTTCCTTTTTTTATATATCATTGGTTTTTTTACCGAATGTTATACGTGATTTGTAATTCTGTATTTTTATTTAATAAACATCTAGCCTGAAGAGGTCGGCAGACCAAGCCGACGAAACGTCGCTTTGAAGCATTTACAGAAAAAAAGATCAAGTCTCTTTTTTTGTATTAAAAAAGCCCCATCCTGATCCATAAGTATCTTTCAAACATGAATTAAATTTACCTTCTCCAATATCTAATAAAAATGAAGCAAACATGATATCTTTTGAACGGATATTTGTTTTCAAATACGTTATATTAAATAATGACCAAAGATTTCAATATTTTATTGTTTCTTGAATTATTGTGCTTCTACAACCATTTTTAACAACAGGGAGAATTTAGATAAAATCACCTCCTAAAATTAATAATTTTCCTCCGAATGGTAGATTATTATTACAAACATCTTGTAAAGTTTTATCAACAATTTCTAAAGCTTTACGTAGAATCATTAACGCTTCATCCCAAATAATCGCAAAAACTTCACGAAATTTTTTTTTATCTGATTCAAATTTTAAAAATGCACTTTTAATGTTGTTTAAATCTAAAGGTAATCTAAAAGTTTTATGACTGGTCATACCTTTTGGTAATAGTATAGATGCTATACCAGACCAAGCCATTTATATAATTTTTTGTTCTATTGACAAAAAATAATAAATTAAAGTTTTATATAAAAACGTTTTACCTGAACCTCCAGGACCATCAATAAAGTTAATTTTATGTTCTGTAACGGGATGGCTAGTGGGGGAAAATCCCAACAAGCCACAGACCAGCGATGCCCTCGAACACGGTGCCGCGGGTGTCAGAATAAGATGACTTGCCCGGGGATCTGCTCTTGGAATCCCGAAAACAACGCGAAGATCACACACGAACTTCGCTTTCCAACTAATTGGATCGCTGAGTGAAAAGCTTGCGCTCGAAGAGTAAAGTGCGCGGCCGCTATACTCAGATATGAAAACGACCGGCGGAGTCGTTTTCCCGCGGAGGCGGCGGTATCCGGGAGAAGGACAGGTTGTAATGAACAACGCGACGAGTAACTAGATATCACAATATATTAAAATCACTAATAACTACAAGCACAACGCACGTGCTGATTAGAACAAATGAGTTAGTTCGCGCCCGACCGTTAAGATTCAAACGCGCGAACGATACGGCGCGCGGCGAAGCTGCTAAATTCGCGCGCGGTGTTAAAGTACGGCGGGCTGACACACACCCGCACGTACACGGCACAGAAAGCTTGCACGGGGCGATTTCCGTGCGAGCCTTTACAATAAACCCGCGAGAGGAGGGTAGAAAACTTACGTTAAGAAGGAGCAACCGGTGCACTCGGCTCTCTCTCGCTCGCTCTCGCTCGCACAGCAGTTGAGCTCTCTTTCTCTCTCTCCCTTACTCGCTGTATTGGGTCGGCAGGCGGGCTGGCTGCCGGCTCCTCGCTCGCTGTCTCTGTGGCTCACGCGGCTCGGGATGGCTCTCTCTCTCTGTCTCTCTTGCGTGCGCATACACTATGTGCGGCGCCTCCACTACACTCGCGGGGTCTAACAAAAAACGATAGGACGGCGCGGACAAGTTAACTCACGAGAGACACGAAGGCGATGTTTCACGCGCGATGGCAGACACGAAGATGGCTGCCGTGACTCGCATAAAGCCGTAGCAGCTTCGCGGGTACGCGACGGGCATATTACGCGTAGCTAGACCGTTCTAATCCGGTCAGGATGCTCGCGCCGCACAGTGGGGCCGCGAGCAAAAAAAAGCGCCGAAATTCGTGCTTGCCTCGAAAAATGCATAAAAAAAAGGTTTGAGGCACGAAAGTATTCGTTGAAACCTATATTTTAATAAACCGTTTCCCCCGGTAAGATTGTAATCGATATATATATGTATATCAGGCGTATATTGAGCATACATAAAGCAACCGCATTAAAATGACATTTTCGTGCAAAGCTATTCATTACTCGATGTATCTACCATAATAAAAATATATGTAACAGACACACACACACACACACACTCACATATATATATATATATATATATATATATATATATATATATATATATATATATATATATATATATATATATATATATATATATGTTATTAGATTATTATTAGACATACATATGAGTTATATCGTTTCGTGTATGTATGTATATGTGTATATATGCATATATATTTAAATATTATTTTATATTTTAAAAATGAACAAAATTAAAAAAATGGATTTTGTGGTATGCGACACACATACACGTATACATACACACACGGACAAACACGCGCCTACACACACACGCACGCACACACACACACACACACAACTATATATTACTTCTTATGAAATCAACTATTTATTAAATATTGAACATGTAGCTGTGGTATAATACAAATAATACATATTATATTATATCAATAACCATTAGTAGTATTCCTTGGTATTCATTAAAATGATTTATTAGTCATTTTTGCATACATAAAGCTTATAAAAAAAATGTGCTAGTCAACAGTAGTATTAATACAACTCCATTACAATTTTTTATCTTTATTGAATCCTTTTATCATGTTTGGTCGATTACACAAATATAGGAGTATAGAAAATAATAATAACCCAATAATATATACATAATTATAATTTATACAAGTCGTGTTTATTTACATAATATATTATGTACACTATACATTCATTCTCTTTATGAATCACTTTCACTTCCTCATTCTTCATCTTCAGCGAACTGATTTTGGTTTTGCAATAATTGCTTCATATCACCTGTCATTCCCCTACGTTTTTTTTCTTTGATTATGTGTAACAGTGATAATAAAGGATCTGAATTCAACAGCAATCGTTGAAACATGTCTCTATTTGTATCAGTTCTGTGGGAATATAAGTTATTCGATTACTTAAATAGTTATTTTAATTATACCATGAAATTAGAACGTTGTAAGGGTATATACAAAAAAATTAGATTGCTATCCATATACACATATGTGCACACACACTCAATCACTTAATAAATGTTAGAAATATAATAGCTAAACATCACGTAAATATGCTCGGTTACTGAAGATAAAGTCGCGTATATAGCTCTCACTAATATAATGGCTTTTCAATACTCTAAAGTTTAAGAATTTCTATAAATATGTAAGCAAAATTTTGTCTCAGAATTTACTGTCGAATGCATACACTGAGATGAGAGCAGAGGTCGGCATTATTTATCCGCAAATTTTTTCCAAATACTTCAACAAATATTTGATGCAATGAAATAATTTTGATTAATAAACACGTTTGTCATAAAAATTGAACCTTTAGAAGTATTTTGAAGAAATATTCAAAAAAATGATTTGTCCAATATTATTTTCGAATAACCTATTATTCGAGAAATTATTCGTGGAATATTTTTTCAAAATACTTCTAAAGGCCCGGTTTTCATGAGAAACGTGTTTGTTAATCAAATTTATTTCATTGCAATAAATATTTATTGAAATAATATGAGTATTCGAACCAATTTTTCGGACGAATAATGCTGATCTGTGGATGAGACAATAGCAGAGAGAATTATTTCTCAAATCTTAACGTGGCATTGTAACTTTTAACGAGCCTATGTTGAAATATAACTAAATATACGTATTTTAATTGTTAATTTCTACTCTTTACTATTGATAATACAATAGTTACAATAATAAATTTATGTTTGCATATAGCGTCTAAAATTTCATTTCCTTTTGAAATTTAGATATTGTCACTATTACATTATTGTAGTTTCAAATCAATAAATATGTTAAATATAAAAATATACTTCTATCAGTGTAGTAAAAATTAATGTTTCTACTTTTACTAAAAGTTAGAAATTTGTATAGCCTAACCTTGAAGTTTTTCTCGAAAACCTATCTCTATTTTTCTTAATATTTTTATGGTTGCCTTCCTGGGCTTCCACGGTTAGCATTCCAATCGGTAGGATTAGTTCCTTCAATATTCTATGCCCATGGATTAGAATGACATGCATCGATGGTGGCATGTAGTACCAATTATATAGGCTCATGAACTTTCTTGCTGTAGAGTGGCAATATACACCAAAAGCTTCCGCATTTATAGCATATCCTGAAGATATTACAGCTAAGATAATTTTGAATCTATTTAATAATTCTTCGTCAAAACCTATATGATACAAAACGTATTATTACGTTTTCATTAATTAATTGATATATGACGAAATCTACGGGAAAAATTCATTAAGGTAGTTCACCGGCCAATGAAGTCATAAACATCACAATATCGCAAAAATTGTGCTATAACCATATTATTTGTAGTGGAAACTTAAATAAATACTTAAATACGTACTTAGCCTATACTTCTCATGAGAAAGTCTCAAACTTTGGCATTAGCAATCTCAATAATTAGTATTGCTCCCTATACTAGGAGTTTCAAAAATCGATAAAACACAAAAAAATGTATGTATACCAATTTTTAACAAAATTTAAAGAAAATCTATTTTTTGGTGAACTACCTTAACGCGTCTTCAAAGGTAGATAAACATTTTTTTAACACTCGGTGCGCAAAGCTCGATTTCACACACGCTCTAATAAAGAAGCATGCCCTAAATTAAGCTAATTCTCACACGTCATGTCAAAAAATAGTGTTCGATACCTGAGTGAGAAAATGATTTTATCCTCTTGTGGCCATTTCACCCACGCTTCGCTCGGGCGCAAACGTCCACACGAGAATAAAATCACTTTTTCACACTTGTATCGAAAATAACTGTTTTCAGCAATTTATTCCAGAAACGTCCTAGACAAATTTTTAAACAATAAAATAAAACTAGAGAAAACTATCTTTAATTCGTTTTTTCAAAATTGAAAAATCTTAATTTCTTCAAAAGTTCTGACCGTTTAAAGTTGAACTTC
Source organism: Torymus aiolomorphi (assembly GCA_036365515.1). Classification (NCBI taxonomy): domain Eukaryota; kingdom Metazoa; phylum Arthropoda; class Insecta; order Hymenoptera; family Torymidae; genus Torymus; species Torymus aiolomorphi. Next base: position 169,682,059 of record CM070875.1, on the reverse strand, counting down.
GAAAAGCCACCAAAATACGCTAATCGTACAAATCAGGAGTCGGTGCTTCTTTTTACCGGTAACTCTGGAAACAATATCGACATTTTCAAAAAATCTCCGAGCAGTGTTTCCATTGTTCGTGTTGCCAGAGCCTTGTGTTGGTGCATCCACCAATATGCCGATTTCTTCATGGAGTTTGTCTTGGATACGCTTCTTAATAATACCAATTTCGCTTTCTGTTCCTTTTGGAGCCTGGATTATAGTGATTGAGAAAATAGTGTTATAATAGCAAAACTATATACTAAATAAATTATATAAATATCTAATAAATTTAATAGTTGAAATAACCATTATTTGTAAACTTCTTTAGAATGTAAAAAATTTATGTATGCTCAAAGAATGTGAAACGTCTATATACCCTTTTGACGAATATGGTTTCTGTAAGTAAATACAAGTTAAAAAAGAATGGTTACTCACAAAGGGAGTGCATACCCTCGGGGAAACGGATTGTCCCGGGCATTTGAGAGTCAATTTCTGGTACCTAAAAATGAGGCCCAATGCTCCCAATTTCATCAAATGGGCCTTTTTCCTTGAAATCCGGACAATTTAATCTCCAATAGCCTATATTTCATTAAAATATGATTTCTGTTCTTAATTGACTGTCACATTGCAAGTATTTGAGATACAAAAACAAGCAAAAATTATAATATAGAAGTAGACAGTAAAAGCTGAGATTCAAGCTCTGATTCGTTAAGAAATATTGATTTTTGAGAAGATAGAGTAAGAAAATAAATAAATACGATCCACTTAATCACTTCAAATAAAGACAAATTTTTGACTTTTTTCTTACGTTATCTTTGATATAATTTTCTGAAAAATCAATATTTTTTAACGAATCAGGGCTTAAATTTTAGCTTCATCTGTCTACTTTTATAATCTTTGTTTGCTCGTTTTCGTATCCTAAACACTTGTAATGTGACAGTCAATTAAGAACAGAAATAATTTTTTAATGAAACATAGGATATCGGAGAATAAATTGGGCGAATTTCAAGAAAAAGGGCCCGTTTGATGACATTGAGAGCACTGGGCCTCATTTTTATATACCAGAAATCGACCCTCAAATGCACGCGAAAATCTGTTTCCCAGAGGGTACACCCTCTCCTTGTTAGATAAAATTATAAGTTTAAAGGTTAGCATCGCTCTTATGTCTAATTTAAAGTTATTTTACTTTTTCAAATTCAGTAACTTAAACTTACTCTCCACACCCTGAGCTCCATTTTGTAAGAAAGATGTAATACAAGTTCCATGAAACGTATATGCGCATGTAAGACTGAAACCCATACTTTAGAGCAGATGATTTGATTGGTTTATTAACCAAATAATCAATTTTATTTAAATGTGATATCGTTTCTTCGCACACAAAGCATTTCTGAGAAGACGAATCGTTGGGAGCATTACACACCTAAAGTTTCACAGAAAATAATATTAATATTTTATAGCTTTATAAATAGAATTTTTTATTTATTGATTTATACAATATGACATTACGCAACTTTTCCATCAATCATCGTTAGCATCATTTCGAATCCTACTGTACATCCCGAAACTTTGACATCCTCTAGATTTTCTATTTGTTGTGCCAAATCTGCTTCTTCCATCCTACAAAGCTCATCAGTTTCCTTTTGATACAGTATTCGTATAGCCCTGCAAAATCGAGTAGATGATGGTCTTGGATTTTGCCAATAAATAGTGTTTGTATCCTTATCAATTAATTGCAGTGGAACGATAGACGAACAGAAAATATAGTCTAACACACTACTTTTTTCATTAGACCTTTGTCTATATTTATTGGCATTAGTTCTATCAAACCCATATTTTAAAATTAACACTAATTTTGTCTGCGGTTCCTCTTCAAAATCTAGCTTTAAACTAGTGCACAGCCGTTTAACTGTGTGCTCCAAAAGATTTTGTAATGGTACTTCGCATTTTGTATCACTAATATTAATATTCTCCGGATATGCTTGTTTTTTCTCTTTTGCAACCTATATCATAAAATATTTTCCATAAATTGAAATACAATAAAAAAATGTTACTTTTAATATCTATTTTCGTACACTGATATGAGATGTTTCACGTCAACTGCCCAGCGCGCGGAGTGCTAGCTCCAAATCGTGCTATTTATAACTCATGTTTATGATACTAAATATTTTCTTTCAAAAATTGTTTGATAAGCGTTTCCGACGTATGTTTTCCTTAGCTTTTCAAAGATGTAGGAAGTTCTTCCAAAATTTTCCATTTTCACCTTCAAAAACGTTTTCGCATTCTATTTCTCGCAGAAAACTTTTTGGGCACTCTTTGGAAAATATCCTTTCATACGTAAAAAAATGCTCAGCTTTGGACGTAGAGGGTAAAAAAAAAATATTAAAAATACACTTTTAGAGATATAATAAGTTTTATACTTTTTGAAGGTGTTAATGGAAAAATTCGAAAAAAACTGCCTACATCATCGGAAAGCTGAGAAAAAAATACGTCAGAAACGCTTATCAAACAGTAGATAGAAATAGCACGACATGAGGCTCGCGCGCCGCGCGCTGTGGCAGTTGACGTGAAATGCCTCACATGAGCATTTCTCTAAAACATTTAATTGTTAGCTTTAAGAAAATTTGTAAATTTTTTATTTCTACGTTACATTAGAATCTGGAAAAATTCATGTGATGCTACACTTAATTTACAACAAAAACCTTTCTTTTTTTCAATGCAAACATGAAAAGGGCTCTTTTTTGTATAGAAAGGTAAATGGAAAATCGAGCATTTAATGAGCAGCGAGAGAAAAGGTAGTAGTAGACGATTCCAATCGTCTTCTTTAGATTTGGATGATGATATTGGGTACTCAGATCAGTCATCACTCTTGCTCAATCATCATTTTTTATAGAAAAGTCAACTTTTCTCCTTAATGCACAATGTACTATTTTTCATTTTTTCGCGAAAAATACATATTTCTGCAATAAAAATTGGTAAGTACGCGCAAGTTGGTAAATGTGTGAGTCTACATATGAGTATGACCTAAAAATGTATACATACATGTATATGTCACATCAATATATATCGTCGGGTGGGAGCAAGAACGTCCTATCTCGGCTCGGCGCGTAAAAACATCCCATCTCGGCTCAGTGCGTAAAAATATCCCATCTCGGCTCGGCGCGTAAGAACGTCCCATCTCGGCTCGGCGCATAAGAACTTCCCATCTCGGCTCGGCGCGTAAAAACGTCCCATCTCGGCTCAAAATCCACCCACAGAGCGCCCGAGATGGGATGTTTTTACGCACCGAGCCGAGATGGGATGTTTTTACGCGCCGAGCCGAGATAGGACGTTCTTGCTCCCACCCGACGATATGTACTCGGACACGTGTATTTATCGAATAATTAAAGTGAAGATCTGAATGTCATTAAATTGAAAATGAGACACGCAGTTATTTAAAGACGTTACACAAACATGTAAAAGTGTGTTATGTACTTCTTTATAGGAGGGGTATAAATCATGGTTATGCTTCAGGGCTGTAGCTCTCGTTACATTATATGCACTTTTGGTCAGGTTAGCCTCAATAATTAAGGTCAGTGCTTCTTCTGGTGACATCTTCGTACTTTCAGGCTTTTTAGCTATGTTAAGCAAATCATTTGCATTTTGATGATGAAAAACTGTATCAATTAATGTTGATCCACTACTGTTTCCATCTAACCTAAGTTTTTTCTTTGCTAAGGCACAAAGTTCATCAGTACATATATCTCTCGACTCTTTATGCCTCTTTTGCCGAGTTCTTTTAGCACCAACTTCGTACAACTTCCTTGGTCGACCTACCTTACGTTTTATTTCTATAAAGGACAATTTTTATTTATTGGTAATATAACGAATAACAATAGAAAAGATGTCAAACTAACTTTACTGTTTTTTTAGTAATAAAAAAAGTTTATAGGGAGACCCGCCCAGTAAATAGACACCTAGTAGTAGATAGACGAATCATATAGTTTTATCATTAAGTAAAGAAATTTTGAAACTAAACTATAGACAATCTTCAAGAACTGTGTAAAACTAAGTGAAAAAACTTTTTTTATTACGTCTATCTGTTAACAGTAAGTTGTATCATTAATTAAAAGATCGTCCATCTACTGACATTTCGTCTGCTTTAAACCATCTATCTATTGGGCAGTTTACCCTAGTAGCAAATTATCATTTAAAACATGATGTTATCAATTTTATATAAGGTAACAGTGGCTTAAAAATCGCTTCATAATACGAAAATGAGCAATTTTTAGCAAATTTACGTAATGGGTTTTTTCTTATACCAGATCATACCTAATTCGACCGATTTCAATTAAAAAATATTTTTTCACTTCTTTGTAATCAACTTTGACAAAAACAAATGAAGATACGATTAACTACAATGTATTTTCTAATTACTAAAAATTCTAACTCGCCCAAAATAAAATTAGCGTTGTTTAGAGCTTAATGAAAAGAAAAACATATAACATTACTCTTACGATACTTCTCGACTGCTAATCGAAAGCAATCGTTTCGACTCATTTTCACGATCACACGTGCTTAGTTTACGCTGCGTGTGACAAGAACTTTTTGAGTGGACGGTACTTATAACCTAACCCGGCATTCTAGCTTTGTCTTTCTCGCTTATCCGAGCCCTCTCTCTTTCGCACTCGCAAAGTGTGGCCGTGTGTCAACTAAAATAAAAAAATGCTACACTTTGAATTACGATAACTCGAAAACAGTTTTGCTAGTCTGTTAGATTTTTCACTACAATGATCTAAATATCTCCCTTAATAACATAATTGTTTTTTAATTAAGTTTTCTAATTAAATAGAGGTGGGATAATGTGTGTGTGGTCGAATTAGGTATATGAACACAAGTTACCTTATATAAAAATATTTGTAAAACATTTGCCGAATAAAAAAAAATTGTATGTAAATGTAAAACAAAGTAAATGAAGTTTCTTTTGTAAAAAATGTGTATAACAATTAAAACGAATTTTCAATTTTATTAAACTACCAACTCGGTTTGATTACTAATAACACTACACATGATTTATTAGATTCAATATGTATTACCTGGTGTGTTGATATGATTGTCAGTTTCATCAAAGCTCAATACTAACTCCAATTCCAGCCAATCTGCGTATTTTTTTTCAAAATGTTCAATGTTCTTTTTATTTTTCGGTAAATTATTCCACTTGTTTTGGTAATTATTATAGAACTTGCATCTGAGTTGGTCTTTAATAGCACTTTTTATTTTTTCGTTGTGGGTCAGATGGAAAACAACTATAATATGATTTATCACATCTTACTTTCGATCAACTAAATCTAAATGCCTATTATCTTTTAAAACAGCGAATATCTCTCTGTATTTAATAACAGAATCGCTCATTATGAATAACGGGAATCTGAAACTGAAAGCTAGTCCACTGCACTAATATACTCCTATTTTCTTTTGAAACCGATTGTTTACGTACAGGTCGTCGAGGATTTTAGAACTCATTTCAAGGTTTAAAAACATAAAACAAACAGGCTAGGTGCGATGTAGCTTCGAGCATATATTTATACAGTAAGCATCACAACAGTTGTGCGAGAGAGATAGCATGTCATAAAACTGTTTCTCTCTCTCACACACCTGAGACACGATTCCGCATGAGGTGCTTACTCCATAAGTATATGGGAGAATCTCTAGAAATTTTTGACTTTACAAATTCACCTTTTTTTCCAATTTTTTTGTTGCGTTAGTTTAGCATGCGAAGCACATATATGAGACAGTATGTATCATCTTTAATTTTCACATAGAAAACTAGGCCTGTAATCCATATGGATGTGCGACCCACGATAAATTCAGAAAATGCATAAAAGTGTCAAAATATTTACGTTTTGAAAACGCAGTTAGTTTTAATTTTGCTAGTGTTGACAACCAAAATTTTGTTATAAGCCTTATGCATCCAAAATGAACTAATAAATCATTTTAATGAATACTAAGAAATACTACTAATGGTAATTGATATAATATAATATGCATTATTTGTATTATACCACAGCTACATGTTCTATATTTAATAGATAGTGGATTTCATAATAAGTAATATATCTGTGGTGCCAAGGAAGAAGGGAATCCACTTTTTATGAAAATCGAGTTAAAGCCATTTTCCTCTTTTTTGAGGTTCAATACACCATTTTTTAAAGTTTTTTTTTTGTAAAAAATTCATTATTCTGTAGTTACAGGGTAATTGAAAAAAGACAAATATAGCAGATACATTTAAGCTTTATCATTTAAATCGCCATATCTCTAAGACTTTTCCAAGTGATTTGTTCCCTTCCTCTTTAGCACCACACATATATTTGTGCGTGTGCGTGTGTGTGTGTGTGTGTGCGTGTCTGTGTGTGCGTGTGTGTATGTACGCGCGTGTTTGTCCGTATGTCTATGTATACGTGTATGTGTGTCGCATACCACAAAATCCATTTTTTTAATTTTGTTCATTTTTAAATATAAAATAATAATTAAATATATATGCATATATACACATATACACACATGCACGAACCGATATAACTCATATGTATGTCTAATAATAATCTAATAACATATATATATATATATATATATATATATATATATATATATATATATATATATATATATATGGGTGTGTGTGTGTGTGTGTGTGTTACATATATTTTTATTATGGTAGATACATCGAGTAATGAATAGCTTTGCACGAAAATGTCATTTTAGTGCGGTTGCTTTATGGATGCTCAATATACGCCTGATATACATATATATATATATATATATATATATATATATATATATCGATTACGATCATACCGCGGGAAACGGTTTATTAAAATATAGGTTTCAACGAATACTTTCGTGCCTCAAACTTTTTTTTATGCATTTTTCGAGGCAAGCGCGAATTTCGGCGCTTTTTTTTGCTCGCGGCCCTACTGTGCGCCGACTCCATCGGTCGGTGCTCCTTTTGGGGCCTGGGTCGGAGCATCTCCTTTCTTTCCTTTTGCGGCCCGAGCCGCGCCGCCGTCAACTTTCGGCGCACAATGATGGGCTCCGACCGCCTCCTCTTCGGGGACTCGGCCAGCACCAATCAGCTCGGCTTGTGTTTCTTCTTCTGGCCGAGCCCCACTCTTCTCCCGCTGCTCCTTCGGAGGATGAGGTCGCCGGAGCGGGGACGGACCAATGCCTGCGTCGGCTGGTCCCGAAGGTCCCCTTCTTGGTTCCGGCGCCTCTAACTTCTCTATTACATGTGTGGAGGGCTCTTCCACTGGCGGTGGTGCCAGTGTCACCGCGTCTATGCCCTCCACTACCTGCTCCAGGAAGTCAATGATGGCGGGGTCAGGGTTGCACTGGATTAATCCAGCAATCACCTTCTTCGCCGTCTCTGCTATTTCTGGAGTCAGGCCCTGCATATCCTGCAACAGGCAAATTGACCCCGGAGATTGGTGAGACTGAGGATCGGAAAACAAGGACGAACACGGGTTAGTACGGACGGCACAATTCTTGGACGGCACAGTTAGCGCTTTTTGGATGCTCGGATTCGACGGGGGCTAATTGCCCCGACAGCAGTAGGTGCAGGCTTCTTCTTCGAGCCCTTTGGCCTCCCTGGGCCTCGCTTGGACTCTGTTGGACCGACCACACGCGTAGGTCGTCCGTCGCTCGCACGCATTCCTGGCCTAACTAATAGCGCGGTCTTACGAGGTGGACCGCGCCTCTTAGCCGTCGCCCGAGGCTACACATTCCATTGGCTAACTCTGTTGCCCGCTGGCACGTTACGTTCGGCTGAAGAGTCCCTCGGTGGTAGCGACTGGGTTATTTCTTGACTACTTTTGTCCAAGTAGTTCTTGGGCTCTTCTGCAGAGACGTATCACTTGAGTTGCTGCGCATGGACGGGACTGATCGTTCGACCATCCTCACGTTGGATCTCATAGGTGTTTTCGCCTAGAATATTCACAATCGTGTAGGGCCCCGCGTACTTCGGGGCTAATTTGGCAGAAATCCCCTCAGCTGCTGAGGATAGTACCTTATTCTCTCTCCATACACGATCGCCTAGACAGAATTCTGGAGGTCGACGATGAGCATCATAATATTTGGCTTGTCTCGCCTGCTCCGCTTGCGCGTCGGCCGCCGCCCGTACGTGCAATTAGCGAAGCTTGTCCATGCGTGACACCCAATTATTTATCGCCTCTTGCTGCCCTTGCTCTTCGGCTAACGTGTCTTCCTCCCGCCTTAGTTTCTTCGGTGGGTCAGGCTGTCGGCCATAAATGAGCATGGCAGGGCTTATTTTGGTGGAGCTGTGTTCGGCCGTATCGTACACGACCGCCAGCTCGTTCAGATGCTCATCCCAGGAAAGGTGATTCTCCTCAGCGTAAGACATGATCATGGTCTTCACTGTTCGGTTCACACGCTCAACGGGATTGGCTTGAGGGTGATATGGTGGTGTAAACATGTGATGCACGTTTCTCTCCTTTAAGAATGCCTCTAAGGGTGCATTTTTAAATTTAGTCCCATTATCGGAGAGAAACACCTCGGGGACTCCGAACCGCAGACATACTCGTTTGTTGAGCCCTTTTATCACCGATTTGCTATCTGCCCTTTTTATCGGAATTACTTTGATCCAGCGTGTGAACAGGTCCTGGAAGATGAGAATGTATTCGTGGCCGTGCTTGGTTTTAGGGAGGGGTTCCATAATGTCGCTGGTCACGATTTGCCATGGACGCTGTGTTATACGACGTCCCATGAATCCTGCTGGAGCGCGCTGTTCGACTGCACCGCTGGCAAATTTGGCACTGGTTCACGTATCTGGCCACATCTCGAGACATGTGTGGCCAATAATACTTCCGCCTTACTCTCTCTAGAGTTTTCTCGCGGCGCAAGTGCCCAGCAGTTGGAAAGTCATGGCATTCTCTCAGTACTTCGCGTCGCTTTTCGTGAGGGACTGCTAACTTCCATGCATCGACGTCGCCGAGAGATTCGTCTATGACTTCATTAGGGTTGTACTTGTACAGTCTGCCCCCCGCCAGCTTGACCGTGGGGACGTCTTGCGGCTTCTGTTGAACCTCCTTCACGATCTTGAGGTACCAGTGGTCGTTTGTATCGCGCTCGAGCTCTAACGCGGCCACCGCTGGCTCTTATTCCTCGAACATCCGTGAAAGGGCATCTGGGACATTGTTCACCGAGCACTTTCGATGTTCGACCATGAAACTGTGGTTCTGCAGCTCCAAAAGCCCACCTCGCTAACCTGCCGGTCGGGTTTTGGAGATCACGGAGCCACTTCAAGCTGCTGTGGTCCGTGATAACCTTGAAGTCGTAGGCCTCTATATACGGACGGAACTTTTTAATTACCCAGAGAATTGCTAGACATTCTCGTTCCGTCACGCTATAATTCCTCTCGGCTGCGCTCAGAGTTCGACTCGCGAACTCTAGGACTCTTTCATCGCCGTCAATTATTTGGTATAGCACCGCTCCCAGACCTGTATCGCTCGCGTCAGTTTGCACCACGAACTGCGCGTTAGATACCGGTCTGTGTAGAATCGGTGCAGAAGCTACTAGCGCTTTTAGCTTTTGGAAGGCCTCTGCTTGTGCCGTTGACCACTCATATTTCCGATCCTTTTTCGTTAATTCGGTCAGTGGTTCAGCAATTGTGGCGAAGTTCGATAAAAACTTTCTATACCACGAGGCCATTCCTGAGAAGCGTCTCAGCTGACGGTGGTTTTTCGGTACCGGATACTCCATAATGGGCTTTATTTTCTCGGGGTCTGGCTTAAAACCATCTCTATTTACTATGATCCCGAGATATTGGACCTCATCGCGACAGAAGACGCTCTTCTCGCGATTTATTGTGAGGCCCGTATCCTGTATCCTGTCCAGAACTCTTTTTAGAACCTCTATATGCTCCTCGAATGTCTCTGTGACTATTATTATATCGTCGAGATACGAGTAAGCAAAAGGTTCGAGTTTGGGGCCGATGGCTTTGTCTATCAGCCTCTGGAAGGACGCTCCGACATATTAAAGACCGTATGGCATTCTCGTAAATTGGAAAAGCCCTTTGCCTGGCACGGTGAAGGTCGTAGTCTCTTTGGACTCCAGACTAAGTGGTATCTGGTGGTACGCACTGCTTAAATCCAACGTGGAGATGTACCGCGCTTTCTGCAGTTTGCGCAAGATACTTTCCATGTATGGTAACGGGTACGCGTCTGGCCTTGACGCTGCGTTCACTTTTCTGAAGTCCATGCAGAAACGGAACTTCCCGTTTGACTTGCGTACCATTACCACTGGACTTGACCAGCCACTTATCGAGGGTTCTATTATTCCCCCGACTAGCATTTCCTCCACCTGTTTATGCATCTGTTCCTCGAGTTTCTGAGATACAGGGTAGTACTTCTGTTTAATGGGTCTTGTAGATCCGACGTCTATTGCATGCTCGATCCACGAAGTACACCCTAGTGGTGCCAGGCTGCTACCGATAGCTGAGCTACTAAAGCTTCTACCTCTTTGCGCTGTTCTTCTGTTGGCTCCGCCAACCCTATAGCTGATACGGACACGGTGTTGTTTGCGGTTATGGCGGCTACTTCTAACTTTACGCTTGCATCGTCATCCTTGAGATGCAGCGTGTTATCTGTGGGGTCTAAGACAGCGCTAAAATTCTTAATGAAGTTTACCCCCAAGTAGCACTCCGTATCTAGATCTGGCATTATTGCAACGCGCACTTCTTTGCACACGCCAGCGACGACCATGGGCAGATACACATAGCCAACTACTGCTATACTTTGCCCGTTTGCCACCCGTGCCGTTAGGCCGCTGGCTGGGATTAACTCTTTTCCACAAGCCGTAGCGAGCTGTAGGCCGATGGAATTCATCCTAGTCCATGAAGCTCCTATATCGAAGAGTGCTCGTAGCCTGTAACCGGCTACACCTACTTGAAGTCACCATCGCGAGCAAATTTCTTGGTTGACTATACCAGCGCAACTACGAAGACGAGTCGTTGTTAGCACGAAATGAGCAGCAAGGGTTCTGGCAGCAATCGCGAAACCCGCCGCAGTCGCAGAACCTAGAGTGGCCGCGACAGCACACACTGGGGCCATACGGATTTTTTGGTTCAAAACCACCTAGAGGTCGCAATTCTCAACGGAATCTCAACATTTTTGCTTAGGAACATTCGTTATCAAATATCGAAGAGCCCTACGAAGCCTGGTCTTCCAAAAAATTAACCTATAAATCTAAGGAGTCATATAATCCTATCACATCAACCACTCCATTCAATTTTTGACCTGCAAATCCCAAAAATACGATAAATTTATGGGTCATGGATTTATGGATGCATGGGTTTATGAGTGCATGGATTTATGGATGCATGGGTTTATGGGTGCATGGATTTATGAGTGCAAGGGTTTATGGGTTTACGGGTGCATGGGTTTATGGGTGCAAGGGTTTATGGGTGCATGGATTTATGGATGCATGGGTTTATGGGTGCATGGATTTGTGGATGCATGGGTTTATGGGTGCATGGATTTATGAGTGCATGGGTTTATGGGTTTACAGGTGCAAGGGTTTATGGGTGCATGGATTTATGGATGCATGGGTTTATGGGTGCATGGATTTATGGATGCATGGGTTTATGGGTGCATGGGTTTACGGGTGCATGGGCTTATGGGTGCATGGGATTACGGGTGCAAGGGTTTATGGGGGCATGGGTTTATTGGTGCAAGCGCTTATGAATCAAGGTTAAGAGAGCATGTGTCAAGGGCTTATAACTTGAAGTTTTGTAGCATTTTTGGGAATCACAAGTGTAAATTTTGGGGGGTTATAGGTTATAAATTAGGTTTATAGGTTCATATTTTCAAAATTAGGCTTCGTAGCGGTCTTTGGTATTTTGTCACAAAAGTTCCTGTTTTTAAATTTTCAAATTCGGTTGAGAATTATGACCTCTAGGTGGTTTTGAACCTTTCGGCCCCAGTGTGCAGCGTGAGTCGCGAACCGCCGGGATAGCAGTCGGAGACAGTATATTATCGGAGCAGCTACTGGCGGTGATCAAAACACTCGTCGAAGAGGTTGAAGAGCTTAAGAGAATGTACAAATACTTCAAGGAGCTCGACATCCAACCTCAAGTACGCAATTGGAGGGAGTTCAACCCCCCCGCACGGGCCGTAGACGAGGATCACCGCGTGTGAACTTCCAAGACACGTTCACGTATGCGGAGTTTAACAGCAGCAGCCCGAGTCTCCAGTTCCCAACAGAGGCTGGGAGGAATAATACCAGATTCTTCCCAGCGCCAGACTAGGAATAGTATGATCCAGGACCCGTCTGAGAGGTATACGTATTTGCCTCAACAGACGAACCGTGATGTGGGCCAGATAGTCCGAAAATGGCACATCAGGTTCTCAGGATCCTCAAAGGAGCAGAGCGTCGAGTTATTCCTCACAAGAGTAGAGGAATGCAGAACTCTAGCTAATCTGACACACGACGAGGTGCTTCCGTCGTTGTCAGAGCTCCTAACTGGGGTAGCAGCCTCCTTGTACCGGAGTAACCGCCACACATGGCGATCGTGGCCAGATTTCATAGAGGCCATAAAGCACATGTACGGCGGGGACAGGGGAGATCAGCAGCGCGTCTTGGCGGAAATAAACGCGAGGACTCAAGGCTGAAATGAACTTACGCGTAATTACGAGGTAAATCTACAAGCCATGATCCTAAAGTTGGTTCCGGTGCTTAGCATCGATCAACAGTTAGACATGTTACACCGGAACATGCGGCCAGAACTGCAAAAGATGGTAATGCGAAATGAAATTACGGATTACCGAGGGCTTCTGGACCTGGCCCGGGAAGCCGAATTAGCGCTCGCGGCAGATAAGGTGTATCACTCGCCACCACCGCCCGAGCGCACATACATGCCAGAATTTGCCTACGTGCCGACTGAGCCGCCCACAGATCAGCGGAAAAAGTAGAATCCAAGCGTGGCGGCGATGGGGCACCAACAGCACGAGCCTCGAGAGAGCCTCGAGGCGATGTTCCGTCGGGTCATGGCCGAATGCTTATCGGCCTTGACAAAGAGAAGCACCGACGAGAACAAGGGGCAAAATCCTAGTCCGCCGCCAACCAGAAAACCTAAGAAGAAGTGTAACTGGGAAAATAGGCGGCGGGAGGGCGGGCAAATTACGAACCAGCCTAGTGGGGGTAGTAGCTCGACCCACCAGGCTAGGCCGCAAAGTCCAAGAAATAACGGACCTCCACAAAGGCAAGAGTACCGAAGGGAACCCGGATATGAGCAAAAGGGAGGCAACAAGCCCAATGCTGCCGGAAACCAACAGGGAAACGGCCAGGGGGGAAGGTAAACACGACCACATACCCGCTCCCAGCTCTCTCACCAGAGACCGACGGTAACTCGGTCCAATCGTCTGGAGTGGAGAGCGAAGAAGTGCCTGTGATTCTACCGAATGAAGTCAACCAAGAAACTTGCTCGCGATGGTGACTTCAAGTAGGTGTAGCCGGTTACAGGCTACGAGCACTCTTCGATATAGGAGCTTCATGGACTAGAATGAATTCCATCGGCCTACAGCTCGCTACGGCTTGTGGAAAAGAGTTAATCCCAGCCAGCGGCCTAATGGCACGGGTGGCAAACGGGCAAAGCATAGCAGTAGTTGGCTATGTGTATCTGCCCATGGTCGTCGCTGGCGTGTGCAAAGAAGTGCGCGTTGCAATAATGCCAGATCTAGATGCGGAGTGCTACTTGGGGGTAAACTTCATTAAGAAGTTTAGCGCTGTCTTAGACCCCACAGATAACACGCTGCATCTCAAGGATGACGATGCAAGCGTAAAGTTAGAAGTAGCCGCCATAACCGCAAACAACACCGTGTCCGTATCAGCTATAGGGTTGGCGGAGCCAGCAGAAGAACAGCGCAAAGAGGTAGAAGCTTTAGTAGCTCAGCTTATCGGTAGCAGCCTGGCACCACTAGGGTGTACTTCGTGGATCGAGCATGCAATAGACGTCGGATCTACAAGACCCATTAAACAGAAGTACTACCCTGTATCTCAGAAACTCGAGGAACAGATGCATAAACAGATGGAGGAAATGCTAGTCGCGGGAATAATAGAACCCTCGATAAGTGGCTGGTCAAGTCCAGTGGTAATGGTACGCAAGTCTAACGGGAAGTTCCGTTTCTACATGGACTTCAGAAAAGTGAACGCAGCGTCAAGGCCAGATGCGTACCCGTTACCATACATGGAAAGTATCTTGCGCAAACTGCAGAAAGCGCGATACATCTCCACGTTGGATTTAAGCAGTGCGTACCACCAGATACCACTTAGTCTGGAGTCCAAAGAGACTACGACCTTCACCGTGCCAGGCAAAGGGCTTTTCCAATTTACGAGAATGCCGTACGGTCTTTAATATGCCGGAGCGTCCTTCCAGAGGCTAATAGACAAAGCCATCGGCCCCGAACTCAAACGTTTTGCTTACTCGTATCTCGACGATATAATAATAGTCACAGAGACATTCGAGGAGCATAAAGAGGTTCTAAAAAGAGTTCTGGACAGGATACAGGACGCGGGCGTCACAATAAATCGCGAGAAGAGCGTCTTCTGTCGCGATGAGGTCCAATATCTCGGGATCATAGTAAATATATATATATATATATATATATATATATATATATATATATATATATATATATATATATATATATATATCAATATATATATACATTTGTTTTACCAGATTTATGGAGCCCTTTTATACACATGAGCATATTTATGGAGCCCGTTTTCTTTTATGGAGCCCGGGTCCCATAAAATATTCTTATACGGCGTTTATGGAGCCCGATCTAGAGTTTCTATACCCAGAGAGGGATTATTTCTTTAGTCACTTGTATACGGGAACGCTGGGCGTAGGTACTAATATACAGGGATTGGCTCCATAAAGGGGTTAAGTGATAATTATATATATATATATATATATATATATATATATATATATATATATATATATATATATATATATATATATATATATATATATATATATATATATATATATATATATATATATATATATATATATATATATATCACCACGTCAAAACGGACAATATCACCAAAAAACACAAAAAATAAATACAATTTTCACCTAAAAGAATAGAAAGCAATTTTAAAGTTTGAGGAGATTTTCGCGCTCCAGTTTTTACTCGGGCGCACAGTCAACTTTTTGTTCTGAGAGTGCCTGCCGACTTTCTCTCGATTTTCTACTAACAGCACGAGAAAAGAAAAAAAAATTTTATTTTCCTTCCACTAACAAATAATTCGTATCGAAAATACGAGAGGAGAAAACAAAATTTTCGAGTCGAGAAAAAAATTAATTAAAAAAAATTAATTATCGCATAAAAAAAAATTTTGTCGTTAAAAAAAAAAATTTAATTGTTATTAAAAAAACTTTAATTGTTAAAAACAATTACCTAACGCACAAAAATTTCGCGATCAAGATCTCTCCTCGTCGGCACTCTAGATCGAGGGTTATTGGCTTTGGCTCGCCTAACCTCTCGACCGCACTCTCGCAACAGCTCGGCTGTGTCACGCACACGCACACACGCGCCTACGAGCTGCGGCACGAAGAGCCTTTCTTTGTAGCTTACGCTCAGCTACGCTGCTGAGCTTCCTCGCGCCAAGCTTCGCCGCGAATCACGTACGCGCCGCGGGTCCTTCTCCACCCCCAAAACGTTGGGCGCCAGTTGTAACGGGATGGCTAGTGGGGGAAAATCCCAACAAGCCACAGGCCAGCGATGCCCTAGAACACGGTGCCGCGGGTGTCAGACTAAAATGACTTGCCCGGGGATCTGCTCCTGGAATCCCGAAAACAACGCGAAGATCGCACACGAACTTCGCTTTCCAACTAATTGGATCACTGAGTGAAAAGCGCGCGCTCGAAGAGTAAAGCCCGCGGCCGCTATACTCAGATATGAAAACGACCGGCGGAGTCGTTTTCCCGCGGAGGCGGCGGTATCCGGGAGAAGGACAGGTTGTAATGAATAACGCGACGAGTAACTAGATATCACAGTATATTAAAATCACTAATAACTACAAGCACAACGCACGTGCTGATTAGAACAAATGAGTTAGTTCGCGCGCGACCGTTAAGATTCAAACGCGCGAACGATACGGCGCGCGGCGAAGCTGCTAATTTCGCGCGCGGTGTTAAAGTACGGTGGGCTGACACACACCCGCACGTACACGGCACAGAAAGCTTGCACGGGGCGATTTCCGTGCGAGCCTTTACAATAAACCCGCGAGAGGAGAGTAGAAAACTTACGTTAAGAAGGAGCAACCGGTGCACTCGGCTCTCTCTCGCTCGCACACCAGTTGAGCTCTCTTTCTCCTCTCCCTTACTCGCTGTATTGGGTCGGCAGGCGGGCTGGCTGCCGGCTCCTCGCTCGCTGTCTCTGTGGCTCACGCGGCTCGGGATCGCTCTCTCTCTCTCTTGCGTGTGCATACACTATACTACGAGGGGGATCTGAGGGCAGATCGTAAAAAAAATCACAATTTTACGTTATTTTGAGTATGGTAGAGTCCCCCCTCGCCGTCCCTCGCCCCCATCAGCCCCCTCGCACCTCCCTCAGATCCCCCTCGTGACCCCCCTCAGACCCCCCTCAGACCCCCCTCATTTAAATGTTCACTTAAAAGTAAAAGATAAAGAAGTTAATTGCTGAAACAGATTATCCAGTGAGACCGCACATTCCAAAATATGTAGGTAAAGTAAAGTTTCAATCACAGTTACAAAACACTGATACAGCTGCCGGTAAATCACCGGACGTAACGACACCAAGAAGACAAAGTAGAATTTTTATCAGTCCGGCAACATCAGCTGGTAATTTATCGGCCACAACCTCACCAATAAATTTAAACAGAACCATATCACAAATTTATTACCCAACAGACTCAGCAACTTCTGAACTTTCTGAATTTTGAACATGGATCAACAACAACTAAATTTTGAAGTTATCTCACAAAAAGAACAAGCTTTTGGTAATGTACAAACACTCAATAAAAGTATCGATAAAGGTAAAAATTTGATTTTATGTGTAAATATTAGAAGTGTAAAACAAAACTTTGAAAAACTTGAAACTTTTATTGAATGTTTAGCCGTAAGACCAAGTGTCATTATATGTACTGAATCTTGGAATGTGCAATATACTCCATTGTACAACATATCAGGTTACAAAAGTTACTATAGTGAGAGTAAAATGAATAAAGCAGATGGAGTTATGATGTATATAAAGGATGAACTATCTGAACACACAGAAATTATAGTGGTCGACAACATACGTATCTTAAGCTCGGTTATAAATTTAATTGGCACCGAAACTGTAAGAATCTCAGCGATCTATAGATCACACAATATAAAAAAGTATGAATTTGTACATAGCCTGAAAAAATTCCTAAGAGATCAATTAAATACTAAGAACCATTGTATAATCGGGGATTTTAACATTGATATATTAGACGAAAATTTTAGTAAGACTGACTCAACAGATAACCTTATAACACAAGAATTTTTAAATGATCTCTTGGAATATAAATTTACGCCATGCTTTACTGGAATAACAAGGCCTTCATCTGATAATAAAAGAGGTACCTGCATCGACAATTTCTATATAAAAACTAAAAATATAAATATTAATTCATTTAAAATAACGAATCCATTTAATGATCACTACCCATTATTTATAACTATAGATAAATTAGAAATAAATCAGCCGAAGAAATTCAATATGAAATCAATTAATTACAACAAGTTAAAACATGTTGCAAATAATTCAAACTGGTACTCAATATTGTCTATGCAGGATCCTAATCTTGCAGTTAACGCATTAATAGACATGATAAATAATTGTATTGATGCGTCCACTACCAAAAAACAATTTAAAAATAAACTTCCGAGAAAAAATTGGATTACTAGTGCTATTATAGTCTCGTGTACTACTAAAGAGACACTGTATATCTTATGGAAAAACAATCCCACTTCTGAACCCCTAAAAAAGAGTATACAAATTACACTAAGATATTGAACAAAGTTATTAAAGAAGCAAAATTTAAATATGAAAAGGAAATGGTAAAACGAAATAGCGGAAACTCTAAGGAATTATGGAACATAATTAAAACTAAATTAGGGAGAAATAGTGTGCATGATAATCCAATAAAATATATATACGATAACAATCAAAAAATCGAAAATAAAACTGATATAGCAAATGCTATGAACACCTATTTTTGTAAAATAGGACCAAATTTGAGTGCTCAATTTGCTAATATAAATAATAATAACCTGAAACTTCCAGATAGGAATCCTGAATCTATTTTCTTTCGTCCGACAGATTTTGCTGAGATATACAAAATAATCAATACATTGAAAAATAAATCTGGAGGTGTAGACAATATTAACGCTAAATCATTGAAAATTCTCTCTGAATATATATGTGTGCCCTTAGAATATATCTTCAATTTATGTATTGTGAAATCTATCTGGCCTGACGCGCTCAAAAATGCTGAGGTAGTCCCTATCTACAAGGCTGGTGAAAAATCTAATATCAATAATTACAGACCAATCTCTTTAATATCGAACATTGCAAAAATTTTTGAAAAAATAATTTATAATAGATTATACCACTTTTTTGAAAAACATAACATAATATCAGAAAAACAATACGGCTTCGTTAAAAATAGGGGAACTACTGACGCATTAAATTATATATCAAATATCATATACGAAAACTTAGATAAAAGTAAACCAATAATTGTTGCTTTTCTAGACTTAAGCAAATCATTTGACACTGTTAATCATAGAGTTCTATTAGATAAGCTTGAACGATATGGAGTAAGGGGTAGTGCCTTAAAACTGATGACTAGCTATCTCACAGATAGGCGGCAAAGAGTAAAAATTCAAGACTGTAAAAGTGAATATAAAGAATTTACCACGGGTGTTCCCCAAGGAACTATATTAGGACCATTACTTTTTATACTTTATGTCAATGACTTACTAGGAAGTATGCAAAATGACACAATCATGTCCTATGCTGATGACACGGTTATCATATCAAGTGATAACATGTGGTCCTCAGCTCAAGAAAAAAATGTGTGCTTACCTTAATCATGTGGCCAAGTGGCTTGCACAAAATAAACTGTCGCTAAATATAGATAAAACGGTCTATATGACTCTCGGAAACTACTGTGATAGTGTACCTGGCACACTAAACATCAAAATAGGAACGCAATTAATAAAAAGAGTTGAAAGTCATAAATACTTAGGGCTGTATTTCGACTACAATATGAAATGGGATAAGCATATAAGATATATCATTAAAAAAACCAAATACCTAATTTTTGTCTTTGCCAAGATAAAAAATATGATGGATACAAAAACATTAATGATAATATATTATGCTTTCTTTCATAGTCTAATCAATTATGGGGTAATTGCCTGGGGTGGTGCGTACGATAATAATATGAAACTAATACAATCAACACAAAACAAAATATTGAAAATCATAAATAAAAATAAATTCTCTCAAACTAATCCACCTCTTGAAATAAAAAAATTATTCCAGTTAGAGTCAATATCCTTACATTATTCTACATTAAGAAATAAATATATAAACAGTGCGAGCAAGACCAGAAACAAAACAATTCAATTACCTAAATGTGATAAAAGAATTAGTGATAAAAATAGCTACAATGAAGCTATAAGGGTCTTTAATGGGCTATCTAAGGATCTCAAAGTTATGAATTTAAGTTGACAATTAATGAAGAAAAAATTAAAAATGTTTATAGTAAAAGATGCAATATAATTTCAAAATAATAATTAAATCTTAACCAATATATCTAACAAATTATTTAACTGTTATTTATGTACTACAATGGATTTTATCGATGTTAACTAACACTACGCACATAACATTATATAGTTTTTTTAAGAATTTTGTAGTTTGTAATATTTTTTTAGTTTGTAAGTTTTCTGTGTACCAGATCTACACACAGGCAATAATATTTGCCTCAGTAGGATTTACTTACTTATGTATATTTCGTATATAATAATGTAATGTAAATATTTTCTGGAAATAAATAAAAAAAAATAAAATAAATAAGTTTATTTTTTTCATGTATTTTTCATATGTTTTATTAATAAGGTAGTATATACAGATGTAACGTATAAGAGTAATTTTGAATTCTTAATTTCTGAAATAAAAGAGTAAATTATTGAGAAAATTACATTAATTATATATAAAAATATATTTTATGTATATTTCATATATTATATAAAATTAATAATTTATATGTTTCATATGTTTTATTAATAGGGTAATATTTATAGATGTAACGCTTAAGAGTAGTTTTGAATTCTTAATTTCCGAAATAAAAGAGTAAATTATTAAGAAAATTACATTAATTATATATTAAGATATATTTTGTTCTATTTTTTCCACATCACCTTGGAGGTAAATAGAAAGATGCGTTTTATTTTTAAGTGGTATCCCCAGTAGGCCTAATCGATAATGAATTGTATCCAAGATTTAAATCTTTAAGAATGTCGATGAAAATTGTTACTCAGAGGTTTTCGGGGTCATAAAAAGGATGCAACCACAGATATGTGAAGCTTACGAAGAAGTTGACGATCTCAAACATAATAAGATGGTAGATATTTTGATCTCAAACATAATAAGATGGTAAATAATTTCCTTTAATATTAGCGTTTACTATGACTATTAATAAATCGCAAGGTCAAAGTTTTGATAGTGTTGGAATATATATTAGAAGACCATTATTTTCTCATGGTCAATTATATGTAGCATTATCAAGATGTAAAAACCCAGATAAAATTTTTATTGAAAATAATTCAAAAAATAAAGAAGAAATTATAAATATCGTTTGGAAAGAAATTTTAGATAATTAATTTTCAAATATTTTTCTTTTTAGAATATGTCGACTACACAGAACGAAAGTAAATTATAAAAAACCACAATATATTTATTTCTTATTCAATAATAATAATAAATACATAATAAATTATTAGTTTTAGACTATTTAGAATATGACAAAAAATTATATGGAATACATGATTAATTTAGAATCAGATAAAATTATTGAAAAAGATAAATTAAAAAAACTAAATCATGAGTAAAAAAAAAAACAAGAAAACAACAGAACAATAAAAATACAAAACTCAAAATTGGAAAACTTAAAGTTGACAAAATTTTAGAAGAATTTAAAAATCTTTCTTTAGAATAATTGAATTTTGTTTTTTAGGTAAATTTTTATATAATTATTAATTAGTTATTTTTTTTAATTAATTTTTAGTTAATTAAAACAACAATATTACTATATAGTGATCCTAATGGCTTATCTACCAGGTAATGTTTTTGTAAATTAAAAACAACATTTGTCGTGTTACGACGTTTTTCGGACACTTATTTGTGTCCCTCATCAGGATTCTATTCAAAAAAATTTTTTTACATAAATTATTACAGGTATGTTAAACATAAATAACTAAATCACATTAAATATATATGAACAAAAACTTACAATGAGACAGTGTCAATCTAGTTACGCAGAGAACAATCCGTTCGTCAATAACTAAATTTTACAAATTTCCCGCTTATATACTAACCTAATGTGTGTGTGTTCGAAAATATACTTTATCACAGATATAACTAATGCATATAAATGGTGACGTGAATTAGAAATGGTGGAAGAGGCGTCGCTGACAGAGCTCGTAGACGGAGAGAGGTAACAGGGCGACACACACAGGAGGAGGTGGCGCTATCGATGTTTTCATAAACGGACTAAGCCAACTTCCACGCTGTGTAGTCATACCTCCTACATGTGTGCGTTCCTGATACCTTTACAAAGTCATAGAACGGCAAGTACATTATTTCGGAGATGAGAAATCGAAATTTTTAATAAACGTATTATATTCGTTAGGTAGCCTTGTAATTTAGAACTGTTTATTCATAAAATTTGATTGTGTGTGTATAAAAAAACGCCTCTGAAAAAAGCCTTTTTCCATTATTTATTTCATTGTCTAATATTTTTATATTTTCGAAATCTATTGTGTGATTTGTTTCATTAGTGTGCATAAATAATCCGGAATTTTGATCTTCATCTTTATATTTTTTTGCGTGTTCTTTTGCTCTGACTTGTAGGCGTTTACTCGTTTGTCCGACATAAGAAGCGTTGCAATCGCGGCAATTGATCTTATATACGATATTGACTTGATTCACTTTTTCTGTTTTATCTTTACCTAACTTTATAATATTATTTAACTTATTTGTAGTGCTATAGACAACCTTTGTACTAAATTGTTTAAAGAAGTTATGATGGAAAAATTCCAGTTCCTTAACATAAGGCAAGCTAATGATGGCTTTATTATTAACAGGTTCTGTTTGTTTAAAATTTTTTGTAAATTTTATCTTCCTTAAACGGTTTTTTATGTGAAAATCTATAACTTTTAACGGATAATCATTCAATCTTAACACCTTTTCTATAAATGATATATTTTCGTTGTGGAAACTGTTATGCGATAATTTTATGGCTCTATCTACTAAGCAATATATAATAACTATTTTATTACTGAGGGGGTGGTGTGAATTATAATTTAAATAGCGTCCCGAGAAAGTTGGTTTGCGGTACCAATTTGTAATTATATGTCTATTTTTGTCTATTATAATTTTGAGATCTAAGAAGCTAATGCTTTCATTCTGTGCTATTTCAACCGTAAATTGTAAGTTTTTGTTGTATGTATTAAAGGTATTAAGAGTGTAGTCTATTGAATTGCTAGGTACACATAACAAAATATCGTCAATGTAACGGAAATAAAACATAGGTTTAACATTCAATTTTTTTATACACTCAGTTTCAAGATCTTGCATAACTATATCAGATAAAATCGGGCTTAATGGATTACCCATTGCCGAACCAAATGTTTGTTTATAGAATTTTTTATTAAATTGAGAAAAATTATTATTCAAAATAAACTTTATAACTTCTATAAATTCCGTGCAAGACATATTGATTTTGTTATACAACTGCGTCCATCTTTTTTCAATAGATTGAACAACCAAAGTATCGGGTACATTCGTAAAGAGACTAACTACGTCCAGACTAATAATATCAAAATCAGACGGGATAACAATGTCATTAATTTTTTCTCTTAATGTTAAACTATTTTCAACATGTGACACAGCCGGTTTTAAATTATTTTGTAGGAATTTTGCGAAAAACTTTGAAAGGTTATATGTAGGTGAATTTACTGTGGATATGACTGGCCTGACTGGAAAACCGGTTTTGTGAATTTTAATTAGACCATATGCTTTTGAAATACTAAATTTCTGTAAAATTGCGGGTAACTTTTTTCCGTTTCCAGTAAAATCCATCTTATTGAGTCGTTTGATTAATTCATTAGTTTTCCTTTCTAAGCTTGGTAACGGGTTTTTATTTATTTCTGTATAGTATTTTTTATCTTTAAATAAATTTTCAGTTTTTTCTAAGTACACTGATTTTTGTATAATTACAGTAGCATTGCCCTTGTCAGCTCTTGTAATCAAAATACCAGGGTTCTTTTTTATAAAAGTTTTAGTTTTTTCAAGGTCTATTTTAAATTTTTTATCAATATGTGGCGTACTAGATATTTTTGTATTATGAAGTTTTTGTATGGTGTTTAAGAAAGTACCTCGTATTTTTGATTTCTTGTTGTCCGTAATATAGCAATTTATGTGAGCTTCAAAATTCTTTAAATATTGCAAAGTTAATTTTTTGTTGAATGTGTCGTTAAAATTGAATTTTTCTCCTAATTTTAAATGTCAATAACATATGTCGGGAGTTGAATTCCCGACACGTTCACGCACCATTTCTCATATTTATTATCTGTGATATTCGGTTCAACACCCTGTATGTTTTGATTAGGGTGGTTGACCCTACCTATGTTCTCACGCTCTAAGTCTATGTATCTGTCTTTATTAATTCTTTCATTATATTTCTTGAAAAATGCGGTATCCAATTTTTTCTCTAATTTTTTTCGCAATGGACTTATAATAAATTGCAGTTTGGTCGTATAATAATCAAAAAACAGTAACATAATGCTTTTTCCTACAGAATTTTCTAATAAAGTGGTTATTTTTTTAATATTTCTTTTTATATGAAATAAACGAGTATGTAAATCAATAATTTCGATATTAAGTAATTGGAACCTTATTTTATCAGTTAATGCTTCTTGTTTGAGTTTACATCTCCTAGAGAACATATGGTTTTTTCCAAAATTTTTAGTTATGTTATCTAAGTGATTTGGAACTACACGTTAAAATCTACATTTTGTTAAAAATTTTTTTCTTTCCATATAACATTTCTCCTTGTGTAAGAACGTTGTTAAATTTTGAAAAGATTTTTTTGCCTCAAAACCAGAACTTCTGAATATCAGATATAAAATAAAATTCAAGTTAATGTCTTTTTTCGTTTCTAAATAATGCGATAGTTTCTCTTTACTTGTTACGTGTTGGTTTAACATACGTGTATGCGTGTTGATTCGATGTTCGGGAATCACTGCAGTCTCCATGGTGTGGTTTGAT
The DNA here is from genome assembly GCA_036365515.1 of Torymus aiolomorphi. NCBI lineage: Eukaryota > Metazoa > Arthropoda > Insecta > Hymenoptera > Torymidae > Torymus > Torymus aiolomorphi. Next base: position 169,657,424 of record CM070875.1, on the reverse strand, counting down.
GTACTTGGAGCTGGTCTTGGGAACAACGTACTTTTTTCAGCCAGACGTTAAATTAATTAGATTGTTAGTTGCATCTAATGGTAGTTTTCTTTATATTACTATATAGTGATCCTAATGGCTTATCTACCAGGTAATGTTTGTGCGTTAGGTAATTGTTTTTAACAATTAAAATTTTTTTAATAACAATTAAATTTTTTTTTTTAACGACAAAAATTTTTTTTAAGCGATAATTAATTTTTTTTAATTAATTTTTTTCTCGACCCGAAAATTTTTTTTTCTCCTCTCGTATTTTCGATACGAATTATTTGTTAGTGGAAGAAAAATAAATTTTTTTTTTCTTTTCTCGTGCTGTTAGTAGAAAATCGAGAGAAAGTCGGCAGGCACTCTCGGAACAAAAAGTTGATTGTGCGCCCGAGTAAAAACTGGAGCGCGAAAATCTCCTCGAACTTTAAAATTGTTGTCTATTTTTTTAGGTGAAAATTGTATTTATTTTTTGTGTTTTTTGGTGATATTGTCCGTTTTGACGTGGTGATATATATATATATTTATGTTTTATGTTAGTTTCCAGGACATTCCAGATGTTTAACGTTGGTTTCGGGGACATTTGTTAGTTTTGGGGACAGTCCCTGAATCTACATATGTTTAACGTCAGTTTTGAGGACATAGGCCCCCATAAGAGACATTATTTCTTTAGTCACGTATAGGTATACAGTAACATGGGGTTCTGGGAACTAACGTCATACAAGTTTATATATATATATATATATAGGTATATGTTTTGGTACTTTTGAGGTATATATACACCATAGATTGCTACTTTTGGGGACTTTTGTCCTTTTTGGGGACCGGCTTCAAAAATACGATGCATCTATCACTACTTTTGAGGTCCATAAGGCTTCGTCTACAATACATCTTAGGTACTTTTCCGGGCTTTTGTTCCGGAATTTCGGTACTAAAAGCGGGCGCCGCAGGCCCCCTGCGAATTACGGTACCCTTAGGGTCATTATTTCTTTAGTCAAGTGTATTTGTTCCGGTATTCCAATGTAAACTCTCAGAGTAAGAAACTCTAGGACCCCAATAGTACCGATGTATGTATGTATATATATATATATATATATATATATATATATATATATATATATATATATATATATATATATATATATATATATATATTTTCACATATCTTTATTTTAAAATTATAAGTGCGAGTAGTTGAGCGTAATTAATTACAAATAGTAATTAATTACAAAAATAGCTTTTGGTTTTTTAGAGCCGCATACGGGAAACCCTCGTGCGTTATCGAGGTTAAGAGCAACCGCCGTAGCTCTTAGAAAATAACCCGGGTTCGCGTTGAAAAAGCTAGCTCACGGGTTGAATAGGCGAACTCTCTCTGCCATCAATACAGATACTACTCGCACTAGTAAAATAAGTTTGTGGGGAAGCGTACAGCCAATTAACACCATGGCCCGATCATCACAATTTGCGGAATCTGCGATACTCAATTGGGCCTATACACAGCCCGAAGAGGAAATAAACGAGGCCATGCAAGCCCTTGGTCTACAGCAGTCAGATCTGCAGTCAGTAAATATGCTGACAGCGATCAAGTGGCTTATGGGCGATTATAGTGCCGCCGATTTCGTGCCAGAGCCGGAGATGTCGGAGCAGCAAGTGTTTGCTAAACGCCAGCAGTCCCGAAGAGCGTTCATCGACTTAACGTTGATGAACAAATCTGGGTCCACTATTGTGGATCCCAATACTGACCCAGACTACCCGCACCCGTTCATAACACTCCTTGATGACCCGATAGTGATGCAGAAACTCTCGGAGTCTCGGAGGATGAGCGCTCCACAACAAGCACATAATGCAGTGGTGGAGCCAGCGGAAGAGGCAAACGACCAGGAGGGTTCCGGGACAGAGATATTGAGCTCTGCAGCACCCACCGGGACATCTCCAGCCGAAGCCGAGGGATAGCTTCAACAGCAACAGCTCCAACAGCAGCAACTGCAGCAGCAGCAACTGCAGCAGCAGCAACTGCAGCAGCAGCAACTGCAGCAGCAGCAAATGCAGCAGCAGTAAATGCAGCAACAGCAGATGAAGCAGCAGCGACGGAAACAACAGCAACAACAGCAGGAGCAGCAGCAGCGGCAGCAAGTGCTCCTGGAAGAGCAGCGCATGCAATGACAATACCAGCGCAACTAGGAAGAAGAGTCGTTGTTAGCACGAAATGGGCAGCAAGGGTTCTGGCAGCAATCGGGAAACCCGCCGCAGTCGCAGAACCTAGAGTGGCCGCTACAGCGCACACTGGGGCCATACGGATTTTTTTGTTCAAAACCACCTAGATGTCGCAATTCTCAACAGAATCTCAAAATTTTTGCTTAGGAACATTCGTTATCAAATATCGAAGAGCCCTACGAAGCCTGATTTTCCAAAAAACTTACCTATAAATCTAAGGAGTCATATAATCCCATCACAGCAACCGATCCATTCAATGTTTGACCTGCAAATCCCAAAAATACGATAAATTTATGGGTGCATGGATTTATGGATGCATGGGTTTATGGGTGCATGGATTTATGGATGCATGGTTCGTCTGTTGAGGCATGGGTTTATTGGTACAAGCGTTTATGAATCGAGGTTAAGAGAGCATGTGTCAAGGACTTATAACTTGAAGTTTTGTAGCATTTTTGGGAATCACAAGTATAAATTTTGGGGTTATAGGTTATAAATTAGGTTTATAGGTTCATATTTTCAAAATTAGGCTTCGCAGCGGTCTTTGGTATTTTGTCACAAAAGTTCCTGTTTTTAAATTTTCAAATTCGGTTGACAATTATGACCTCTAGGTGGTTTTGAACCTTTCGGCCCCAGTGTGAAGCGTGAGTCGCGAACCGCCGGGATAGCAGTCGGAGACCGTATATTATCGGAGCAGCTACTGGCGGTGATCAAAACACTCGTCGAAGAGGTTGAAGAGCTGAAAGAGAATGTACGAATACTTCAAGGAGCTCGACATCCAACCTCAAGTACGCAATTGGACGGAGTTCAACCCCCCCCGCACGGGCCGTAGACGAGGATCACCGCATGTGAACTTCCAAGACACGTTCACGTATGCGGAGTTTAACAGCAGCAGCCCGAGTCTCCAGTCCCCAACAGAGGCTGGGAGGAATAATACCAGATTCTTCCCAGCGCCAGACTAGGAATGGTATGACCCAGGACCCGTTTGAGAGGCATACGTATTTGCCTCAACAGACGAACCGTGATGTGGGCCAGATAGTCCGAAAATGGCACATCAGGTTCTCAGGATCCTCAAAGGAGCAGAGCGTCGAGTTATTCCTCACAAGAGTAGAGGAATGCAGAACTCTAGCTAATCTGACACACGACGAGGTGCTTCCGTCGTTGTCAGAGCTCCTAACTGGGGTAGCAGCCTCCTGGTACTGGAGTAACTACCACACATGGCGATCGTGGCCAGATTTCATAGAGGCCATAAAGCACATGTATGGCGGGGACAGGAGAGATCAGCAGCGCGTCATGGCGGAAATAAACGCGAGGACTCAAGGCAGAAATGAACTTACGCGTAATTACGACGTAAATCTACAAGCCATGATCCTAAAGTTGGTTCCGGTGCTTAGCATCGCTCAACAGTTAGACATGTTGCACCGGAACATGCGGCCAGAACTGCAAAAGATGGTAATGCGAAATGAAATTACGGATTACCGAGGGCTTCTGGACCTGGCCCGGGAAGCCGAATGAGCGCTCGCGGCAGATAAGGTGTATCACTCACCACCACCGCTCGAGCGCACATATATGCCAGAATTTGCCTACGTGCCGACTGAGCCGCCCACGGATCAGCGGAAAAAGTAGAATCCAAGCGTGGCGGCGATGAGGCACCAACAGCACGAGCCTCGAGAGAGCCTCGAGGCGATGTTCCGTCGGGTCATGGTCGAATGCTTATCGGCCTTGACAAAGAAAAGCATCTACGAGAACAAGGGACAAACGCCTAGTCCGCCGCCAACCAGAAAACCTAAGAAGAAGGGTAACTGGGAAAATAGGCGGCGGGGGTGCGGGCAAATTACGAACCAGCCTAGTGGGGGTAGTAGCTCGACCCACCAGGCTAGGCCGCAAAGTCCAAGAAATAACGGACCTCTACAAAGGCAAGAGTACCGAAGGGAACCCGGATATGAGCAAAAGGGAGGCAACAAGCCCAATGCTGCCGGAAAGCAACAGGGAAACGGCCAGGGGGGCAGGTAAACACGACCACATACCCGCCCCCAGCTCTCTCACCAGAGACCGACGGTAACTCGGTCCAATCGTCCGGAGTGGAGAGCGAAGAAGTGCCCGTGATTCAACCGAATGAAGTCAACCAAGAAACTTGCTCGCGATGGTGGCTTCAAGTAGGTGTACCCGGTTACAGGCTACGAGCACTCTTCGATACAGGAGCTTCATGAACTAGGATGAATTCCATCGGCCTACAGCTCGCTACGGCTTGTGGAAAAGAGTTAATCCCAGCCAGCGGCCTAACGGCACGGGTGGCAAACGGCCAAAGCATAGTAGTGGTTGGCTATGTGTATCTGCCCATGGTCGTGGCTGGCGTGTGCAAAGAAGTGCGCGTTGCAATAATGCCAGATCTAGATATGGAGTGCTACTTGGGGGTAAACTTCATTAAGAAGTTTAGCGCTGTCTTAGACCCCACAGATAACACGCTGCATCTCAAGGATGGCGATGCAAGCGTAAAGTTAGAAGTAGCCGCCATAACCGCAAACAACACCGTGTCCGTATCAGCTATAGGGTTGGCGGAGCCAACAGAAGAACAGCGCAAAGAGGTAGACGCTTTAGTAGCTCAGCTTATCGGTAGCAGCCTGGCACCACTAGGGTGTACTTCGTGGATCGAGCATGCAATAGACGTCGGATCTACAAGACCCATTAAACAGAAGTACTACCCTGTATCTCAGAAACTCGAGGAACAGATGCATAAACAGGTGGAGGAAATGCTAGTCGCGGGAATAATAGAACCCTCGATAAGTGGCTGGTCAAGTCCAGTGGTAATGGTACGCAAGTCAAACGGGAAGTTCCGTTTCTGCATGGACTTCAGAAAAGTGAACGCAGCGTCAAGGCCAGACACGTAGCCGTTACCATACATGGAAAGTATCTTGCGCAAACTGCAGAAAGCATGATACATCTCCACGTTGGATTTAAGCAGTGCGTACCATCAGATACCACTTAGTCCGGAGTCCAAAGAGACTACGACCTTCACCGTGCCAGGTAAAGGGCTTTTCCAATTTACGAGAATGCCGTACGGTCCTTCGTATGCCGGAGCGTCCTTCCAGAGGCTGATAGACAAAGCCATCGGTCCCGAACTCGAACCTTTTGCTTACTCGTATCTCGACGATATAATAATAGTCACAGAGACATTCGAGGAGCATAAAGAGGTTCTAAAAAGAGTTCTGGACAGGATACAGGACGCGGACCTTACAATAAATCGCGAGAAGAGCGTCTTCTGTCGCGATGAGGTCCAATATCTCGGTATCATAGTAAATAGAGATGGTTTTAAGCCAGACCCCGAGAAAATAAAGCCCATTATGGAGTATCCGGTACCGAAAAACCACCGTCAGCTGAGACGCTTCTTAGGAATGGCATAGAATGGTATAGAAAGTTTTTATCGAACTTTGCCACAATTGCTGAACCACTGACCGAATTAACAAAAAAGGATCGGAAATATGAGTGGTCCACGGCACAAGCAGAGGCCTTCCAAAAGCTAAAAGCGCTAGTAGCTTCTGCACCGATTCTACACAGACCGGTATCTAACGCGCAGTTCGTGGTGCAAACTGACGCGAGCTATACAGGTCTGGGAGCGGTGCTATACCAAATAATTGACGGCGATGAAAGAGTCCTAGAGTTCACGAGTCGAACTCTGAGCGCAGCCGAGAGGAATTATAGCGTGACGGAACGAGAATGTCTAGCAATTCTCTGGGCAATTGAAAAGTTCCGTTCGTATATAGAGGCCTACGACTTCAAGGTTATCACGGACCACAGCAGCTTGAAGTGGCTCCGTGATCTCCAAAACCCGACCGGCAGGTTAGCGAGGTGGGCTTTGGAGCTGCAGAACTACAGTTTCACGGTCGAACATCGAAAGTGCTCGTTGAACAATGTCCCAGATGCCCTTTCACGGATGTTCGAGGAATAAGAGCCAGCGGTCGCCGCGTTAGAGCTCGAGCGCGATACAGACGACCACTGGTACCTCAAAATCGTGAAAGAGGTTCAATAGAAGCCGCGAGACTTCCCCACGTTCAAGCTGGCGGGAGGGAGTCTGTACAAGTACAACCCTAATGAAGTCATAGACGAATCTCTCGGCGACGACGATGCATGGAAGTTAGCAGTCCCTCACGAAAAGCGACGCGAAGTACTGAGAGAATGCCATGACTTTCCAACTGCTGGGCACTTGGGCTGCGAGAAAACTCTAGAGAGAGTAAGGCGGAAGTATTATTGGCCACACATGTCTCGAGATGTGGCCAGATACGTGAACCAGTGCCAAATTTGCCAGCAGTGCAGTCGAACAGCGCGCTCCAGCAGGATTCATGAGACGTCGTATAACACAGCGTCCATGGCAAATCGTGGCCGGCGACATTATGGGACCCCTCCATAAAACCAACCACGGCCACGAATATATTCTCATGTTCCAGGACCTGTTCACACGCTGGATCGAAGTAATTCCGATAAAAAGGGCAGATGGCAAATCGGTGATAAAAGGGCTCAACAAACGAGTATGTCTGCGGTTCGGAGTCCCCGAGGTGTTTCTCTCCGATAATGGGATTGAATTTAAGAATGCACCCTTAGAGGCATTCTTAAAGGAGAGAAACGTGCATCACATGTTTACACCACCATATCACCCTCAAGCCAATCCCGTTGAGCGTGTGAACCGAACAGTGAAGACCATGATCATGTCTTACGCTGAGGAGAATCACCGTTCCTGGGATGAGCATCTGAACGAGCTGGCGTTCGTGTACGATACGGCCGAATACAGCTCCACCAAAATAAGTCCTGCCATGCTCATTTACAGCCAACAGCTTGACCCACCGAAGACACTAAGGCGGGAGGAAGACACGTTAGCCGAAGAGCAAGGGCAGCAAGAGGCTATAAATAATTGGGTGGCGCGTATGGACAAGCTCCGCGAATTGCACGTTAGGGCGGCCGCCGACGCGCAAGCGGAGCAGACGAGACAAGCCAAATATTATGACGCTCATCGTCGATCTCCAGAATTCTGTCTAGGCGATTGTGTATGGAGAGAGAATAAGGTACTATCCTCAGCAGCTGAGGGGATTTCTGCCAAATTAGCCGCGAAGTACGCGGGGCCCTACACGATTGTGAATATTCTAGGCGAAAACACCTATGAGATCCAAGGTGAGGATGGTCGAACGATCAGTCCCGTCCATGCGCAGCAACTCAAGCGATATGTCTCTGCAGAAGAGCCCAAGAACTACTTGGACAAAAGCAGTCAAGAAGTAACCCAGTCGCTACCACCGAGGGACTCTTCAGCCGAATGTAACGTGCCAGCGGGCAACGGAGTTAGCCAATGGAATGTACAGCCTCGGGCGACAGCTAAGAGGCGCGGTCCACTTCGTAAGACCGCGCTATGAGTTAGGCCAGGAAAGCGTGCGAGCGACGGACGACCTACGCGTGTGGTCGGTCCAACAGAGTCCAAGCGAGGCCCAGGGAGGCCAAAGGGCTCGAAGAAGAAGCCTGCACCTACTGCTGTCGAGCCAATTAGCCCCCGTCGAACCCGAGCATCCAAAAAGCGCTAACTGTGCCGTCCAAGTATTGTGCCGTCCGTACTAACCCGTGTTCGTCCTTGTTTTCCGATCCTCAGTCTCACCAATCTCCGGGGTCAATTTGCCTGTTGCAGGATATGCAGGGCCTGACTCCAGAAATAGCAGAGACGGCGAAGAAGATGATTGCTGGATTAATCGAGTGCAACCCTGACCCCGCCATCATTGACTTCCTGGAGCAGGTAGTGGAGGGCATAGACGCGGTGACACTGCCACCACCGCCAGTGGAAGAGCCCTCCACACTTGTAATAGAGAAGTTAGAGCCGCCGGAATCAAGAAGGGGACCTTTGGGACCAGCCGACGCAGGCATTGGTCCGTTCCCGCTCCGGCGATCTCATCCTCCGAAGGAGCAGCGGGAGAAGAGTGGGGCTCGGCCAGAAGAAGAAGCACCAGCCGAGCTGATTGGTGCTGGCCGAGTCCCCGAAGAGGAGGCGGTCCGAGCCCATCATTGTGCGCCGGAAGTTGACGCCGGCGCGGCTCGGGCCGCAAAAAGAAAAAAAGGAGATGCTCCGACCCAGGCCCCAAAAGGAGCACCGACCGATGGAGTCGGCGCAGAGTGGGGCCGCGAGCAAAAAAAAGCGCCGAAATTCACGCTTGCCTCGAAAAATGCATAAAAAAAAAGTTTGAGGCACGAAAGTATTCGTTGAAACATGAACATTTGTTTCCAACATGGCGCCGGGAGGCAAGGAGCCGTCCGATACCATCCTCACTAAATTCTACAAATGCCACCCAACATTAAAAGTAGGAGCGGTGTTGTGTTTATTGTGTGAAAATTTTTATCACACTAATGAAATAGTGACAAAGTATAATGCAGGATGTCCAGTGAAACTCATTAGTAATTCACTAATGATTTGCCAGGACCATCCCAACGTGGCTTTAACCTCAAACTTGCCATATGGCGCGCTAAGCAGCGAGGCCAAGCAATTAATAGTACAGATCAAACTTACAACGAAGGAGCAAATCAAACAAGAAATAATCAGTGAAATAAATCTGGAAACACTCAACAACAAACAACAAGGCCATAACGAGACAATCTACGAAGAGTTTAATGAAATTGAATCGCTAAAAATAGAAAACCAACTGCTAAAACAGCTAAACTTCGAATTACAAGATAAAAACAAAATCTTAAACGAATTACTTACCAAGGAAAAACAGGGCAAAAACAATAACTCCAAGACCTACGCAGAAGTTAGATTTAAGGAAAAACCAAAAAGCAAAAGAGTGCCAAAATTGATTATTAAAAAAACAGACAAGAAAGACAGCACTGACTTAGAAAAGACAGTCTTACAACATTTAACTCAAGATAAAACAATTCAAACAAAAAGTGTAGCATGCAAGAACAAGGATACAGTTATTATAAACTGCATGAATGAGGAAAATATTAATTCACTTGTGAATACACTGGGAGAAAAACTGTCAAGCAATTTTAAAATAGAAAAAGAGCAAATTAACAAACCTAAACTAAAAGTAATTGAGATTGATATTGATAATAGTGATGATAGTGAGATCGAACTAGACATTAATCAGAGAAATTTTAATAACATTGAAGACAAATGCAAAGTTTTTCACGTATACAAGAACGAAAGAACAAATAGAAAATGTGCAATTATTGAGGTAACATCTAATATTTATAAACTTATTAAAGATAACAAGAGCAGATTATTTGTCGGACACCAAAGTTGTAGAGTTTATGACATAATAAACACTACTCCGTGCAATAAATGTTCGAGATTCGGGCATAGCAGTAAAAAATGTACCAACAGTGCTACGTGTAATAAGTGTGCAGAAGCCCACGAAACTTCTAAGTGCGCAAGTATAACAAATAAATGTGCAAACTGTGACTATAGTAATAAAAAGTTCAATACCAAATATAATATTAACCACAGTGCAATTGATAGTGAGCTTTGTGAAATATTAAAATCAAAAATCAAAAAATACATTGAAATGACTGATTACCCGACGCAACCTACCTACCCGAGATTCTTTGGTAAAGTAGAAAAACTACAATATCAGCGGACGGCACCGATTAGGAGAGCGAGACTTACGAGTACTGACTCGTCAACTTCGCAAGCATCACGTAACATGGAGAATACAACACCAATACGAAACCTGGTGACAGCAACTTCAACTAACCAAAATGGATAGCAGTGTTAATATAATTGATGATTTACAAAAGAATATAATTTATAGAGACTGTAAATGCGATAACATTGGTGAACTAAACAAACGTATGGCTTTAGAGAAGGAAGTAATTTTGAATGTAAATATTAGAGGCCTAAATGCAAATTTTAATAACTTACTTGTATTCATTAAAAACATTGTTATAAAGCCATGCATTATAGTTTGTAGTGAAACCAGAAAACTTGAACACCCTGAATCTTTTAACATAGCAGGGTACAAAATGTACTATAATCACGGTAATATTAATCAAAATGATGGCCTGGTAGTTTACATAAGTGAATACATTAATGAAACTACGGAAATTTTAGATATAAATAACCTCAAAATAATTAATACAAAAATTGCAATAGAAAATGATAAAGAAATAATATTATCTGCATTATATAGATGCCACAATATAAAAAAGACTGAATTCATTATAAATCTCAAAAAATTAATAGAGCATAACAAAATATATAAAAATAACCTGATCATGGGAGATTTTAACTTTGACATTTTAAATCAAGAAACAATTAATCAAGAATTTTTACATATACTCTTAGAAGATGGTTATTGTCCAGGCTTTTGTAATATTACCAGACCATCTGATAAAACAGGTAACTCAGGAATTTGCATAGACAATATTTTTATTAAACTAGATAAAATAGCCTATAAAACATTCACACTCAGAGTACCACTAACAGACCATTTCCCACTATTTATGTCATTAAATAAGATAAGAACAATTGAAAATGTACATAATAGAAATAGCATAAATCACAGTAAACTCAAGGCAGTTGCCTCCACTATAAACTGGAGTGAATTGGCACAAATAAACAACACGAATATTGCTTTAAATAACCTGATTGATAAAATAAAAATATGTCTTAGCAAAGCTGAAATTACCAAAAGAACAAATAATACTAACTATATGAAACCAAGGAAAGATTGGGTAACAAAGGCAATTATGATATCATGTAAAACCAAAGAAAAACTATATAAATTATGGAAAAAAGATCCTAATAATAATAGAAAAAGAGAAGAATATAGGAAATTTACGAATATCCTTAAGGATATTATAATTAAAGCAAAGGAATTGTATGACAAAAAACTTATAGAATCAAGCATGAATAATATGAAGAGTATGTGGAATGTGATTAATCAAAAACTTGGAAAAAATAGTAAAAAGAAAAATAACATCAACTATGTAATAGAAAACAACAAGAAAATATCAGAGCCTAAAGAAATTGCTGAGCATTTGAACAAATATTTTTGTAACATCGGCAAAAAGTTAAGTAATAAAATAAATCCCCCGGTAAATGAGGAAATTAAACTCCCTCCAATGAACAGCAAAAGTATATTCTTTGAGCCAACAAACCAGCATGAAATAGAAAATATCATAAATAACATGGAAAACAAAAATGGAGGAAATGATAATATTAATGCCAAGACATTAAAAACCCTGGTCGAATTCTTAGTAGACCCCCTAACCCACATCTTTAACCACTGTATAGATAAGGCCATCTGGTCAGACGCCTTGAAAATAGCAGATGTAATACCCTTACATAAATCAAAAGAAAAGCATATTGCCAATAATTACAGACCTATATCTCTTATTTCTAATATAGCAAAAGTACTAGAAAAAATAATTCATAAAAGAATAATTACTTTTATCAACAAATGTGAAATACTTGCCAAAAATCAATATGGTTTTAGGAAAAACAAAAGTACAAAAGATGCGCTAACACTAATATCAAATGTAATATATGGTAAGTTAGATAAGAGTACACCAATTGCCATAATTTTTTTGGACCTCGCCAAAGCTTTTGATACTGTAAATCATCAAATATTACTAGATAAACTATATAATTACGGTGTCAGAGGAAGTGCCCATAATCTAATAAAAAGTTATTTAGATAACAGACTACAAAAAGTAAAATTAAATAATGCAACAAGTCATCTCGAATCTGTCAACGTCGGTGTTTCACAAGGAACAATTCTGGGACCACTGCTCTTCTTACTATATATCAACGACCTGCTACTTGATATCCCGGAAGATACGCTAGTCTCATACGCAGATGACACAGCAGTAGTGACGTCGGCTAAGACATGGAAAGAAGTTGAAACCAAAATGAACGAAACACTACTCAAAATATCAGTATGGCTAGCTCTTAACAAGCTTTCCTTAAACACGGACAAAACAGTATACATTGAATTTTGGAATCAAGTTGACAGCACACCAAAAAATTTAGACATAAATATAGAAGGCACAAAAATCAAAAGAGTTGATAATACCAAATATTTAGGTATCATCTTCGATAGTTACATGAGATGGAACGAACACTGCCAATATATATACAACAAAACGAAATATCTCATTTTCGTATTCTATAAGCTATCAAAACTTATGACGACTGATACTCTAAGGATGATTTATTACGGCCTCTTTCACAGCATAATTTCATATGGAATTATAGCATGGGGAGGAGCGTATTCTAACAGTAAAAACCTGCTCATTAAACTACAGAACAGAATACTTAAAATAATCAATAAAAACAAATTTGCAGTCGACAAAAATCCTATGAGCATAGATAAAATTTTTACTTATGAATCACTGTCTTATCATTACGAAGTCTTACAGTCAGCATATATAAATTCCAATAGCAACACTAGAAACAGAAGTATACAGATTCCAAAAAGATACTTGACCGTTAGCATTAAGAACAGTTATATTAGAGCAATAACACATTTCAATAACCTACCAAATGATTTAAAAACAATTAGAAACAAACTAAGCAGAAAACCAAAACTAAAGCAATGGATACGAGAATGTACCTGATGCATCAAGAGTATAAAAATTTTGATAGTTATTAATGTTAAAAATATATATAAATTGTTACTAATTTTAAACACTATTAAATTTTCATACACGGAGAGAAATTTTAGAGTAAAAATTACCAAGGTGCTTTGGTAGTGCATGGATAGACTGTCAAAAGCCGTGATATTCCCAGGTTTCTAATACAATTTATAAGTTTCCCAGGAAAAACTACCATAACCACTTAAAAAAAATACCAAATTATCGGAATAAAAATTACCAGACACACTGGTAAAAATTGAGATCTAGTCATTTTTACAGGGTAACCTAAGAATTTTTACTAAGAAAACTGATAAATTTTGCCAAATAACCTGGTATTTGTGTACTCGCGCATGCGCACTGCGCATTATTGTGTTTCAGAAGATTGATACTAGAGGCGTGCGCGACGTTAAAATGAAAACAATACACATATTTTCAGTAAGTAATAACAGCGATTCAAATGACTGTTGGTAACAGCTTCCATGGCGCAGTCGGTAGAACGTCGGACTCTCAACCCAAAGATCGTCGGATCGAATCCCGCTTCCGTAAAAATTTTTTTCAGTTTAATGTTTTTTCATCCTTGTTTCTGTTTCTATTTCTATATTAAAATACTATATATCCATTAATATAGATAAAAAAAGTTAATTTTTTTAATTTAAATTAACTAAAAAAAAATTTTACCAAGGCACTTTGGTAAAAAGTTTGAAATTGTCAGTCTGTCCATCCATTACCATAGAAACTGGTAATTTTGCCTCGAATATTTGTAATTTTCACTACAAAATTTCTCTCCGTGTACAAATTTTATAAACACATACCAAAACTGAGAGTGGGCTCTGCTTAATACTCCTAGGAATATTAAGCTGCAGCAACTCTCATAGCTACTACTCAAATTATTAATCATAAGTAAATATTAACCAAATGAATTTTAGGTTAAGTTAGTTTTAGTATGCCGGACCAGCGAACAGGAATTTTTCCTCTGCTGGATTACATTGTACTTACTTTGTAATGTAAACTATGTATAATGGTTACAAACTTGTAATTTTTTTGTACTTTACTCTGGTTTAAATAAATAAATAAATAAAAAACCTATATTTTAATAAACCGTTTCCCCCGGTATGATCGTAATCGATATATATATGTATATATATATATAATCATATGAACATCGACTTATGCTGACACCAATGTATAAGACCACGTGACCTGTCTGCATAAGTGTAGTACCGTTTATACAAGTGTCTGCACAAGTCTAGCGTGACTAAAGAAATAATCCCTCTACTTATGCTGACGTCTGCATAAGTCGGTCTCTGTCTGCATAAGTCTATTTAAATTTCGGAAAGTGTCTGCATAACTAGCGTTTCATATATTTATACATATATATATATATATATATATATATATATATATCAGGCGTATATTGAGCATACATAAAGCAACCGCATTAAAATGACATTTTCGTGCAAAGCTATTCATTACTCGATGTATCTACCATAATAAAAATATATGTAACACACACACACCCATATATATATGTTATTAGATTATTATTAGACATACATATGAGTTATATCGGTTCGTGTATGTGTATATGTGTATATATGCATATATATTTAATTATTATTTTATATTTTAAAAATGAACAAAATTTAAAAAATGGATTTTGTGGTATGCGACACACATACACGTATACATACACATACGGACAAACACGCGCGTACATACACACACGCACACACAGACACGCACACACACACACACGCACACGCACAAATATATGTGTGGTGCTAAAGAGGAAGGGAACAAATCACTTGGAAAAGTCTTAGAGATATGGCGATTTAAATGATAAAGCTTAAATGTATCTGCTATATTTGTCTTTTTTCAATTACCCTGTAACTACAGAATAATGAATTTTTTACAAAAAAAAACTTTAAAAAATGGTGTATTGAACCTCAAAAAAGAGGAAAATGGCTTTAACTCGATTTTCATAAAAAGTGGATTAATTCCCTTCTTCCTTGGCACCACAGATATATTACTTATTATGAAATCCACTATCTATTAAATATTGAACATGTAGCTGTGGTATAATACAAATAATGCATATTATATTATATCAATTACCATTAGTAGTATTTCTTAGTATTCATTAAAATGATTTATTAGTTCATTTTGTATGCATAAGGCTTATAACAAAATTTTGGTTGTCAACACTAGCAAAATTAAAACTAACTGCGTTTTCAAAACGTAAATATTTTGACACTTTTATGCATTTTCTGAATTTATCGTGGGTCGCACACCCATATGGATTACAGGCCTAGTTTTCTATGTGAAAATTAAAGATGATACATACTGTCTCATATATGTGCTTCGCACGCTAAACTAACGCAACAAAAAAATTGGAAAAAAAGGTGAATTTGTAAAGTCTAAAATTTCTAGAGATTCTCCCATATACTTATGGAGTAAGCACCTCATGCGGAATCGTGTCTCAGGTGTGTGAGAGAGAGAAACAGTTTTATGACATGCTATCTCTCTCGCACAACTGTTGTGATGCTTACTCTATAAATATATGCTCGAAGCTACATCGCGCCTAGCCTGTTTGTTTTATGTTTTTAAACCTTGAAATGAGTTCTAAAATCCTCGACGACCTGTACGTAAACAATCGGTTTCAAAAGAAAATAGGAGTATATTATAGTGCAGTGGACTAGCTTTCAGTTTCAAAGTAGCCGTCTTAGTGAGAGTAGGTGATAAGATTCCCGTTATTCATAATGAGCGATTCTATTATTAAATACAGAGAGATATTCGCTGTTTTAAAAGATAATAGGCATTTAGATTTAGTTGATTGAAAGGAAGATGTGATAAATCATATTATAGTTGTTTTCCATCTGACCCACAACGAAAAAATAAAAAGTGCTATTAAAGACCAACTCAGATGCAAGTTCTATAATAATTACCAAAACAAGTGGAATAATTTACCGAAAAATAAAAAGAACATTGAACATTTTGAAAAAAAATACGCAGATTGGCTGGAATTGGGGTTAGTATTGAGCTTTGATAAAACTGACAATCATATCAACACACCAGGTAATTCATATTGAATATAATAAATCATGTGTAGTGTTATTAGTAATCAAACCGAGTTGGTAGTTTAATAAAATTGAAAATTCGTTTTAATTGTTATACACATTTTTTACAAAAGAAACTTCATTTACTTTGTTTTACATTTACATACAATTTTTTTTATTCGGCAAATGTTTTACAAATATTTTTATATAAGGTAACTTGTGTTCATATACCTAATTCGACCACACACACATTATCCCACCTCTATTTAATTAGAAAACTTAATTAAAAAACAATTATGTTATTAAGGGAGATATTTAGATCATTGTAGTGAAAAATCTAACAGACTAGCAAAACTGTTTTCGAGTTATTGTAATTCAAAGTGTAGCATTTTTTTATTTTAGTTGACACACGGCCACACTTTGCGAGTGCGAAAGAGAGAGGGCTCGGATAAGCGAGAAAGACAAAGCTAGAATGCCGGGTTAGGTTATAAGTACCGTCCACTCAAAAAGTTCTTGTCACACGCAGCGTAAACTAAGCACGTGTGATCGTGAAAATGAGTCGAAACAATTGCTTTCGATTAGCAGTCGAGAAGTATCGTAAGAGTAATGTTATATGTTTTTCTTTTCATTAAGCTCTAAACAACGCTAATTTTATTTTGGGCGAGTTAGAATTTTTAGTAATTAGAAAATACATTGTAGTTAATCGTATCTTCATTTGTTTTTGTCAGAGTTGATTACAAAGAAGTGAAAAAATATTTTTTAATTGAAATCGGTCGAATTAAGTATGATCTGGTATAAGAAAAAATCCATTACGTAAATTTGCTAAAAATTGCTCATTTTCGTATTATGAAGCGATTTTTAAGCCACTGTTACCTTATATAAAATTGATAACATCATGTTTTAAATGATAATTTGCTACTAGGGTAAACTGCCCAATAGATAGATGGTTTAAAGCAGACGAAATGTCAGTAAATGGACGATCTTTTAATTAATGATACAACTTACTGTTAACAGATAGACGTAATAAAAAAAGTTTTTTCACTTAGTTTTACACAGTTCTTGAAGATTGTCTATAGTTTAGTTTCAAAATTTCTTTACTTAATGATAAAACTATATGATTCGTCTATCTACTACTAGGTGTCTATTTACTGGGCGGGTCTCCCTATAAACTTTTTTTATTACTAAAAAAACAGTGAAGTTAGTTTGACATCTTTTCTATTGTTATTCGTTATATTACCAATAAATAAAAATTGTCCTTTATAGAAATAAAACGTAAGGTAGGTCGACCAAGGAAGTTGTACGAAGTTGGTGCTAAAAGAACTCGGCAAAAGAGGCATAAAGAGTCGAGAGATATATGTACTGATGAACTTTGTGCCTTAGCAAAGAAAAAACTTAGGTTAGATAGAAACAGTAGTGGATCAACATTAATTGATACAGTTTTTCATCATGAAAATGCAAATGATTTGCTTAACATAGCTAAAAAGCCTGAAAGTACGAAGATGTCACCAGAAGAAGCACTGACCTTAATTATTGAGGCTAACCTGACCAAAAGTGCATATAAAGTAACGAGAGCTACAGCCCTGAAGCATAACCATGATTTATACCCCTCCTATAAAGAAGTACATAACACACTTTTACATGTTTGTGTAACGTCTTTAAATAACTGTGTGTCTCATTTTCAATTTAATGACATTCAGATCTTCACTTTAATTATTCAATAAATACACGTGTCCGAGTACATATCGTCGGGTGGGAGCAAGAACGTCCTATCTCGGCTCGGCGCGTAAAAACATCCCATCTCGGCTCGGTGCGTAAAAACATTCCATCTCGGGCGCTCTGTGGGTGGATTTTGAGCCGAGATGGGACGTTTTTACGCGCCGAGCCGAGATGGGACGTTCTTACGCGCCGAGCCGAGATGGGATATTTTTACGCGCTGAGCCGAGATGGGATGTTTTTACGCGCCGAGCCGAGATAGGACGTTATTGCTCCCACCCGACGATATATATTGATAAGACATATACATGTATGTATAAATTTTTAGGTCATACTCATATGTAGACTCACACATTTACCAACTTGCGCGTACTTACCAATTTTTATTGCAGAAATATGTATTTTTCGCAAAAAAATGAAACATAGTACATTGTGCATTAAGGAGAAAAGTTGACTTTTCTATCAAAAATGATGATTGAGCAAGAGTGATGACTGATCTGAGTACCCAATATCATCATTCAAATCTAAAGAAGACGATTGGAATCGTCTACTACTACCTTTTCTCTCGCTGCTCATTAAATGCTCGATTTTCCATTTACCTTTCAATACAAAAAAGAGCCCTTTTCATGTTTGCATTGAAAAAAAGAAAGGTTTTTGTTGTAAATTAAGTGTAGCATCACATGAATTTTTCCAGATTATAATGTAACGTAGAAATAAAAAATTTACAAATTTTCTTAAAGCTAACAATTAAATGTTTTAAAGAAATGCTCATGTGAGGCATTTCACGTCAACTGCCACAGCGCGCGGCGCGCGAGCCTCAAGTCGTGCTATTTCTATCTACTGTTTGATAAGCGTTTCTGACGTATTTTTTCCTCAGCTTTCCGATGATGTAGGCAGTTTTTTCGAATTTTTCCATTAACACCTTCAAAAAGTATAAAACTTATTATATCTCTAAAAGTGTATTAATATTTTTTTTTACCCTCTACGTCCAAAGCTGAGCATTTTTTTACGTATAAAAGGATATTTTCCAAAGAGTGCCCAAAAAGTTTTCTGCGAGAAATAGAATGCGAAAGAGTTTTTGAAGGTGAAAATGGAAAATTTTGGAAGAACTACCTACATCTTTGAAAAGCTAAGGAAAACATACGTCGGAAACGCTTATCAAACAATTTTTGAAAGAAAATATTTAGTATCATAAACATGAGTTATAAATAGCACGATTTGGAGCTAGCGCGCCGCGCGCTGGGCAGCTGACGTGAAACATCTCATATCAGTGTACGAAAATAGATATTAAAAGTAACATTTTTTTATTGTATTTCAATTTATGGAAAATATTTTATGATATAGGTTGCAAAAGAGAAAAAACAAGCATATCCGGAGAATATTAATATTAGTGATACAAAATGCGAAGTACCATTACAAAATCTTTTGGAGCACACAGTTAAACGGCTGTGCACTAGTTTAAAGCTAGATTTTGAAGAGGAACCGCAGACAAAATTAGTATTAATTTTAAAATATGGGTTTGATGGAACTAATGCCAATAAATATAGACAAAGGTCTAATGAAAAAAGTAGTGTGTTGGACTATATTTTCTGTTCGTCTATCGTTCCACTGCAATTAATTGATAAGGATGCAAACACTATTTATTGGCAAAATCCAAGACCATCATCTACTCGATTTTGCAGGGCTATACGAATACTGTATCAAAATGAAACTGATGAGCTTTGTAGGATGGAAGAAGCAGATTTGGCACAACAAATAGAAAATCTAGAGGATGTCAAAGTTTCGGGATGTACAGTAGGATTCGAAATGATGCTAACGATGATTGATGGAAAAGTTGCGTAATGTCATATTGTATAAATCAATAAATAAAAAATTCTATTTATAAAGCTATAAAATATTAATATTATTTTCTGTGAAACTTTAGGTGTGTAATGCTCCCAACGATTCGTCTTCTCAGAAATGCTTTGTGTGCGAAGAAACGATATCACATTTAAATAAAATTGATTATTTGGTTAATAAACCAATCAAATCATCTGCTCTAAAGTATGGGTTTCAGTCTTACATGCGCATATACGTTTCATGGAACTTGTATTACATCTTTCTTACAAAATGGAGCTCAGGGTGTGGAGAGTAAGTTTAAGTTACTGAATTTGAAAAAGTAAAATAACTTTAAATTAGACATAAGAGCGATGCTAACCTTTAAACTTATAATTTTATCTAACAAGGAGAGGGTGTACCCTCTGGGAAACAGATTTTCGCGTGCATTTGAGGGTCGATTTCTGGTATATAAAAATGAGGCCCAGTGCTCTCAATGTCATCAAACGGGCCCTTTTTCTTGAAATTCGCCCAATTTATTCTCCGATATCCTATGTTTCATTAAAAAATTATTTCTGTTCTTAATTGACTGTCACATTACAAGTGTTTAGGATACGAAAACGAGCAAACAAAGATTATAAAAGTAGACAGATGAAGCTAAAATTTAAGCCCTGATTCGTTAAAAAATATTGATTTTTCAGAAAATTATATCAAAGATAACGTAAGAAAAAAGTCAAAAATTTGTCTTTATTTGAAGTGATTAAGTGGATCGTATTTATTTATTTTCTTACTCTATCTTCTCAAAAATCAATATTTCTTAACGAATCAGAGCTTGAATCTCAGCTTTTACTGTCTACTTCTATATTATAATTTTTGCTTGTTTTTGTATCTCAAATACTTGCAATGTGACAGTCAATTAAGAACAGAAATCATATTTTAATGAAATATAGGCTATTGGAGATTAAATTGTCCGGATTTCAAGGAAAAAGGCCCATTTGATGAAATTGGGAGCATTGGGCCTCATTTTTAGGTACCAGAAATTGACTCTCAAATGCCCGGGACAATCCGTTTCCCCGAGGGTATGCACTCCCTTTGTGAGTAACCATTCTTTTTTAACTTGTATTTACTTACAGAAACCATATTCGTCAAAAGGGTATATAGACGTTTCACATTCTTTGAGCATACATAAATTTTTTACATTCTAAAGAAGTTTACAAATAATGGTTATTTCAACTATTAAATTTATTAGATATTTATATAATTTATTTAGTATATAGTTTTGCTATTATAACACTATTTTCTCAATCACTATAATCCAGGCTCCAAAAGGAACAGAAAGCGAAATTGGTATTATTAAGAAGCGTATCCAAGACAAACTCCATGAAGAAATCGGCATATTGGTGGATGCACCAACACAAGGCTCTGGCAACACGAACAATGGAAACACTGCTCTGAGATTTTTTGAAAATGTCGATATTGTTTCCAGAGTTACCGGTAAGAAAAAGCACCGACTCCTGATTTGTACGATTAGCGTATTTTGGTGGCTTTTCGAAGTTCAACTTTAAACGGTCAGAACTTTTGAAGAAATTAAGATTTTTCAATTTTGAAAAAACGAATTAAAGATAGTTTTCTCTAGTTTTATTTTATTGTTTAAAAATTTGTCTAGGACGTTTCTGGAATAAATTGCTGAAAACAGTTATTTTCGATACAAGTGTGAAAAAGTGATTTTATTCTCGTGTGGACGTTTGCGCCCAGGCGAAGCGTGGGTGAAATGGCCACAAGTGGATAAAATCATTTTCTCACTCAGGTATCGAACACTATTTTTTGACACGACGTGTGAGAATTAGCTTAATTTAGGGCATGCTTCTTTATTAGAGCGTGTGTGAAATCGAGCTTTGCGCACGGAGTGTTAAAAAAATATTTATCTACCTTTGAAGACGCGTTAAGGTAGTTCACCAAAAAATAGATTTTCTTTAAATTTTGTTAAAAATTGGTATACATACATTTTTTTGTGTTTTATCGATTTTTGAAACTCCTAGTATAGGGAGCAATACTAATTATTGAGATTGCTAATGCCAAAGTTTGAGACTTTCTCATGAGAAGTATAGGCTAAGTACGTATTTAAGTAGTTATTTAAGTTTCCACTACAAATAATATGGTTATAGCACAATTTTTGCGATATTGTGATGTTTATGACTTCATTGGCCGGTGAACTACCTTAATGAATTTTTCCCGTAGATTTCGTCATATATCAATTAATTAATGAAAACGTAATAATACGTTTTGTATCATATAGGTTTTGACGAAGAATTATTAAATAGATTCAAAATTATCTTAGCTGTAATATCTTCAGGATATGCTATAAATGCGGAAGCTTTTGGTGTATATTGCCACTCTACAGCAAGAAAGTTCGTGAGCCTATATAATTGGTACTACATGCCACCATCGATGCATGTCATTCTAATCCATGGGCATAGAATATTGAAGGAACTAATCCTACCGATTGGAATGCTAACCGTGGAAGCCCAGGAAGGCAACCATAAAAATATTAAGAAAAATAGAGATAGGTTTTCGAGAAAAACTTCAAGGTTAGGCTATACAAATTTCTAACTTTTAGTAAAAGTAGAAACATTAATTTTTACTACACTGATAGAAGTATATTTTTATATTTAACATATTTATTGATTTGAAACTACAATAATGTAATAGTGACAATATCTACATTTCAAAAGGAAATGAAATTTTAGACGCTATATGCAAACATAAATTTATTATTGTAACTATTGTATTATCAATAGTAAAGAGTAGAAATTAACAATTAAAATACGTATATTTAGTTATATTTCAACATAGGCTCGTTAAAAGTTACAATGCCACGTTAAGATTTGAGAAATAATTCTCTCTGCTATTGTCTCATCCACAGATCAGCATTATTCGTCCGAAAAATTGGTTCGAATACTCATATTATTTCAGTAAATATTTATTGCAATGAAATAAATTTGATTAACAAACAGGTTTCTCATGAAAACCGGGCCTTTAGAAGTATTTTGAAAAAATATTCCACGAATACTTTCTCGAATAATCGGTTATTCGAAAATAATATTGGACAAATCATTTTTTTGAATATTTCTTCAAAATACTTCTAAAGGTTCAATTTTTATGACAAACGTGTTTATTAATCAAAATTATTTCATTGCATCAAATATTTGTTGAAGTATTTGGAAAAAATTTGCGGATAAATAATGCCGACCTCTGCTCTCATCTCAGTGTATGCATTCGACAGTAAATTCTGAGACAAAATTTTGCTTATATATTTATAGAAATTCTTAAACTTTAGAGTATTGAAAAGCCATTATATTAGTGAGAGCTATATACGCGACTTTATCTTCAGTAACCGAGCATATTTACGTGATGTTTAGCTATTATATTTCTAACATTTATTAAGTGATTGAGTGTGTGTGCACATGTGTGTATATGGATAGCAATCTAATTTTTTTGTATATACCCTTACAACGTTCTAATTTCATGGTATAATTAAAATAACTATTTAAGTAATCGAATAACTTATATTCCCACAGAACTGATACAAATAGAGACATGTTTCAACGATTACTGTTGAATTCAGATCCTTTATTATCACTGTTACACATAATCAAAGAAAAAAAACGTAGGGGAATGACAGGTGATATGAAGCAATTATTGCAAAACCAAAATCAGTTCGCTGAAGATGAAGAATGAGGAAGTGAAAGTGATTCATAAAGAGAATGAATGTATAGTGTACATAATATATTATGTAAATAAACACGACTTGTATAAATTATAATTATGTATATATTATTGGGTTATTATTATTTTCTATACTCCTATATTTGTGTAATCGACCAAACATGATAAAAGGATTCAATAAAGATAAAAAATTGTAATGGAGTTGTATTAATACTACTGTTGACTAGCACATTTTTTTTATAAGCTTTATGTATGCAAAATTGACTAATAAATCATTTTAATGAATACCAAGGAATACTACTAATGGTTATTGATATAATATAATATGTATTATTTGTATTATACCACAGCTACATGTTCAATATTTAATAAATAGTTGATTTCATAAGAAGTAATATATAGTTGTGTGTGTGTGTGTGTGTGTGTGTGTGCGTGTGTGTGTAGGCGCGTGTTTGTCCGTGTGTGTATGTATACGTGTATGTGTGTCGGATACCACAAAATCCATTTTTTTAATTTTGTTCATTTTTAAAATATAAAATAATATTTAAATATATATGCATATATACACATATACATACATACACGTAACGATATAACTCATATGTATGTCTAATAATAATCTAATAACATATATATATATATATATATATATATGTGAGTGTGTGTGTGTGTGTGTGTGTGTGTGTGTGTGTGTGTGTGTGTGTGTGTGTGTCTATTACATATATTTTTATTATGGTAGATACATCGAGTAATGAATAGCTTTGCACGGAAATGTCATTTTAATGCTGTTGCTTTATGTATGCTCAATATACGCCTGATATACATATATATATATATCGATTACAATCTTACCGGGGGAAACGGTTTATTAAAATATAGGTTTCAACGAATACTTTCGTGCCTCAAACCTTTTTTTTATGCATTTTTGGAGGCAAGCACGAATTTCAGCGCTTTTTTTTGCTCGCGGCCCCACTGTGCGGCGCGGCCTGGGTCCGGGGGGAGCAGGCTATAGAGGAGGCGCGGCGCCTCAGTAAGTCCTCGCGCGCTACGGAGGACGCTGCCCTGGCCGCACTGGAGGATTTTCTCCAGTGCCACGGTGAGGCCGGCGAGCGGCAAGCCGGCAAATTGGTCGGAATGGCCCAAGGCCGGCAAGAAGAGCTCGCGGCCGCCGCAGAGACCAGGGCCGCCAGGCTGCACCGCGCCGCCTTGCAGAAGGAGGAGGAGGCTCGTCTGGCACGTGCGCAGGAGCGCATGGAAGAGGCCAGGCGAGCCAGGGAAAAGGGGGAGGAGACGGCGCATCGGGCCAAAGAAGAGGCCCAGCGTCGTCTCCTACAAGAAGAGGAGCACCTCCAAAGGGCGCTCGAAGAAGAGCAGGCGGCCCGGGAGGCGTTAAATGCACAGGCGCTTCCCTGGTGCTTCATGTGTGGCGAGCTTGGGGTAAAGAAGTCGAAGCACTGCCCCAACCAAGCTCGCCACAAGGGGCGCCGGACTTTCTCCTCGGCCAATTGAAGAGGGGTGAAGCCCCAAATAGGCCCCTTTGTTTTTTTTTGTTTTTATTTTTTGTAATAAAAAGAGAAAAAAAAGATAATGGGTGACTCCGCTTCTTATACTTCCCTTGTCACAAATTCCTTCCCGAAAGGCTCACCGAATTAACCTTATTTTCAGGTACGACGACGGCCATGGATGGCAGAGCTGCTCACAGGTCCCCTAAGCAGCGTCTGGCGGGGGGGTGTAATGCGTGCGCGAGTTAGGTAATTTGAGATTCGAATTACCCGCGCCGAGCAGGCATGCTCACCGGGGGCGCGAGCGCGCGAGCATCCTGACCGGATTAGAACGGTCTAGCTACGCGTAATATGCCCGTCGCGTACCCGCGAAGCTGCTACGGCTTTATGCGAGTCACGGCAGCCATCTTCGTGTCTGCCATCGCGCGTGAAACATCTCCTTCGTGTCTCTCGTGAGTTAACTTATCCGCGCCGTCCTATCGTTTTTTGTTAGACCCCGCGAGTGTAGTGGAGGCGCCGCACATAGTGTATGCGCACGCAAGAGAGACAGAGAGAGCCATCCCGAGCCGCGTGAGCCACAGAGACAGCGAGCGAGGAGCCGGCAGCCAGCCCGCCTGCCGACCCAATACAGCGAGTAAGGGAGAGAGAGAAAGAGAGCTCAACTGCTGTGCGAGCGAGAGCGAGCGAGAGAGAGCCGAGTGCACCGGTTGCTCCTTCTTAACGTAAGTTTTCTACCCTCCTCTCGCGGGTTTATTGTAAAGGCTCGCACGGAAATCGCCCCGTGCAAGCTTTCTGTGCCGTGTACGTGCGGGTGTGTGTCAGCCCGCCGTACTTTAACACCGCGCGCGAATTTAGCAGCTTCGCCGCGCGCCGTATCGTTCGCGCGTTTGAATCTTAACGGTCGGGCGCGAACTAACTCATTTGTTCTAATCAGCACGTGCGTTGTGCTTGTAGTTATTAGTGATTTTAGTATATTGTGATATCTAGTTACTCGTCGCGTTGTTCATTACAACCTGTCCTTCTCCCGGATACCGCCGCCTCCGCGGGAAAACGACTCCGCCGGTCGTTTTCATATCTGAGTATAGCGGCCGCGCACTTTACTCTTCGAGGGCAAGCTTTTCACTCAGCGTTCCAATTAGTTGGAAAGCGAAGTTCGTGTGTGATCTTCGCGTTGTTTTCGGGATTCCAAGAGCAGATCCCCGGGCAAGTCATCTTATTCTGACACCCGCGGCACCGTGTTCGAGGGCATCGCTGGTCTGTGGCTTGTTGGGATTTTCCCCCACTAGCCATCCCGTTACAGAACATAAAATTAACTTTATTGATGGTCCTGGAGGTTCAGGTAAAACGTTTTTATATAAAACTTTAATTTATTATTTTTTGTCAATAGAACAAAAAATAATATAAATGGCTTGGTCTGGTATAGCATCTATACTATTACCAAAAGGTATGACCAGTCATAAAACTTTTAGATTACCTTTAGATTTAAACAACATTGAAAGTGCATTTTTAAAATTTGAATCAGATAAAAAAAAATTTCGTGAAGTTTTTGCGATTATTTGGGATGAAGCGTTAATGATTCTACGTAAAGCTTTAGAAATTGTTGATAAAACTTTACAAGATGTTTGTAATAATAATCTACCATTCGGAGGAAAATTATTAATTTTAGGAGGTGATTTTAGATAAATTCTCCCTGTTGTTAAAAATGGTTGTAGAAGCACAATAATTCAAGAAACAATAAAATATTGAAATCTTTGGTCATTATTTAATATAATGTATTTGAAAACAAAGATCCGTTCAAAAGATATCATGTTTGCTTCATTTTTATTAGATATTGGAGAAGGTAAATTTAATTCATTTGTTATACCTGATAGTTTTAAAACAAACGATGTTTTTTTTAAAATATCTGAAAATATAAATTATAGTATATCAATAAATAGAGTTATATTAACATCACATAATGAAGATGAAAATATTTTAAATAATAAAATTTTAAAACTATTAAATACTGAAGAAAATACATATTATAGTTTAGATTATGCTACTCATAAAGATGTAGATTTATCTGATGATAACATGCATATTAATTAACCGATTGAAACTTTAAACAATATACGTGAAGGACTACCACCACATAAATTAATACTTAAAATCAATACTGTTGTAATGTTAATAAGAAATTTAAGTATTAACGATGGATTATGTAATGGAACACGATTAACAATTACTAAATTATTTAAATACAACATAGAAGCCGAAATAATAACAGGTGAAAACCCTGGAAACATAGTTTTTATTCCTCGAATTACATTAGACACTGGCAATTCTTCATCATTACCATTTATTTTATATAGAAAATAATTTCCTTTAATATTAGCGTTTACTATGACTATTAATAAATCACAAGGTCAAAGTTTTGATAGTGTTGGAATATATATTAGAAGACCATTATTTTCTCATGGTCAATTATATGTAGCATTATCAAGATGTAAAAACCCAGATAAAATTTTTATTGAAAATAATTCAGAAAATAAAGAAGAAATTATAAATATCTTTTGGAAAGAAATTTTAGATAATTAATTTTCAAATATTTTTCTTTGTAGAATATGTCGAGTACACAGAACGAAAGTAAATTATAAAAAACAACAATATATTTATTCGTTATTCAATAATAATAATAAATACATAAGAAATTATTAGTTTGACACTATTTAGAATATGAAAAAAATTATATGGAATAGATGATTAATTAACAATCAGATAAAATTATTGAAAAAGATAAATTAAAAAAACTAAATTAATTTTTAGTTAATTAAAACAACAATATTTTTTCTTTCATTTAGGACAATGGAATATACAAATAACGTTGGAAAATTTTAAATATCATATCAGAAAATATTAAATATACAAAAAAAAAAAAAAACAATTCAAAAATTGAATAAAACATTTCGAAGAATTTAACTTATTATCAGGTAATTCAAATCATTTAATTATTAAATTTAATTTTACAAAATATATATTATATTATAAAAAAATATACTTTTATTGTAACAATCTTCATGTTTTCTGAAATTTTATAATGACAAAGACAGTGGATTAGGCCTACTGGGGATACCACTTAAAAATAAAACGCATCTTTCTGTTTACCTCCAAGGTGATGTGGAAAAAATAGTATAAAATATATCTTAATATATAATTAATGTAATTTTCTTAATAAGTTACTCTTTTATTTCAGAAATTAAGAATTCAAAAATACTCTTAAGCGTTACATCTATAAATATTACCCTATTTATAAAACATATGAAAAATATAAATTATTAATTTTATATAATATATGAAATATACATAAAATATATTTTTATATATAATTAATGTAATTTTCTCAATAATTCACTCTTTTCTTTCAGAAATTAAGAATTCAAAATTACTCTTAAACGTTACATCTGTATATACTACCTTATTAATAAAACATATGATAAATACATGAAAAAACTAAACTTTTAAGTGAACATTTAAATGACGGGGGTCTGTGGGGTGGAGGGGGAGAGGGGGCAGAAAATATTAAATATAAAAAAAAAAAAAATAAAAAGCAATTCAAAAAGTGAATAAAACATTTCGAAGAATTTAACTTATTATCAGGTAATTCAAATCATTTAAATATTAAATTTAATTTTACAAAATATATATTATATTATAAAA
This sequence comes from Torymus aiolomorphi, assembly GCA_036365515.1. NCBI lineage: Eukaryota > Metazoa > Arthropoda > Insecta > Hymenoptera > Torymidae > Torymus > Torymus aiolomorphi. The sequence goes on along the minus strand of CM070875.1, from coordinate 169,629,082 downwards.
AAAAATACTTTTATTGTAACAATTTTCATGTTTTCTGAAATTTTATAGTGACAAAGACAGTGGATTAGTCCTACTGGGGATACCACTTAAAAATAAAACGCATCTTTCTATTTACCTCCAAGGTGATGTGGAAAAAATAGAATAAAATATATAATTTTCAATATATTTTCTTAATATGTAATTAATGTATTTTTCTCAATAATCCATTCTTTCGTTTCAGAAATTAAGAATTAAGAACGACTCGTAAGTGTTACATTTGTATTAACTATCATCCATAAAAAATATGAAAAATCTCAATAATCTATTCTTTCGTTTCAGAAATTAAGAATTAAGAACTACTCTTAAGTGTTACATTTGTATAAACTATCATCCATACAAAATATGAAAAATACCATATTAATACAACATATGAAAAATATCCATGTTGAAAATAAATAAATTATTTACTTGTCAAAATTGGGGGGTTGACGAGCGGAGCGTGTAGGGGAGTACCCCCCCTAGAATATATATATATATACACACACACTTATCGGGGTTTATGTAGCCCATGACTGTATATTAGTACCTACAGCCCAGAGTTCCCTATGGCAAGTGACTAAAGAAATAATGGACCCTGGGGTTATAGACTCTAGGTCGGGCCGCATAAACCCCTATAATTAGAAATATTATGAAACCCGGGCTGCATAATCAAAATCGGGCTCAATAAACCCCTATATATAAAAAAACAGGCTTTATAAACCCCTTTCGAGAAATATATATATATATATATATATATATATATATATATATATATATATATATATATATATATATATATATATATATACACCAAATGCAGCTTTTGAGGATCTATATTAGCACGGATTCGATACTTTGAGGATTTTTCGTACTTTTGAGGACATCCTCAAAATTCCTTCGGTATGAAACGGTACTTTTGAGGGTTTATATTAGCACCTTCAACGCAGAGAGGGAGTTATTTCTTTAGTCAAGCATATACGAACTCTGAAGAAAAAAACTATAGATCCTCAAAAGTACCAGTTTCCGCAATGTATATATATATGTGTGTGTGTGTGTGTGTCTGTGTGTGTGTGTCTGTGTGTGTGTGTGTGTGTGTGTGTATGTGTGTGTGTGTGTGTGTGTGTGTGTGTGTGTGTGTGTGTGTGTGTGTGTGTGTGTGGTGTGTGTGTGTGTGTGTGTGTGTGTGTGTGTGTATGTGTGTGTGTGTGTGTGTGTGCAACTTCACGTCAATGTGACAGGTCGAAATTTTAAAATAGCTTAAAATGGGGTTTTCTAGTTCTAAATTAGCCCCAAAATACAACCCTAGTGTTTAAGAGCGAAATACTCAATGGTTAAAAAGTTAGAATCAATTGATAATTTGAAAATTTTGATTTTTTTCAAAAAACAGCAATTTTCATGATTTTTTTACTAAAAATCTTGAAACTTTTTGTATAGCACATTAAATGGGAAAAAGTTTACAAATTGTAAGTAGAATTGCTCAGAATTTTTCCAGATTGATGCCAATTATATTGTTAATTTATACGTAAGAAAATACCATACAAAATATGCTTAAGGCGGTTGTGACATGATTAATATCCCTCGACAGAGGCTAAAAATTTGATGCAAAATGTTACTTTTAAAACGAGACCTTGATGAAAGTGGAATGCAAACTCAGAAATAAGTAACAGACAATTGAAACTGTATATATATATATACATATATATACTTATATATACATGTATATACTTATATATACGTATATATACTTATATATACATGTATACAGTTTCAAGTGTCTGTTACTTATTTCTGAGTTTGTATTCCACTTTCATCAAGGTCTCATTTTAAAAGTAACATTTTGTATCAAATTTTTAGCCTCTGTCGAGGGATATTAATCATGTCACAACCGCCTTAAGCATATTTTGTATGGTATTTTCTTACGTATAAATTAACAATATAATTGACATCAATCTGGAAAAATTCTGAGCAATTCTACTTACAATTTATAAACTTTTTCCCATTTAATGTGCCATACAAAAAGTTTCAAGATTTTTAGTAAAAATATCATGAAAATTGATGTTTTTTGAAAAAAATCAAAATTTTCAAATTTTCAATTGATTCTAACTTTTTAACCATTGAGTATTTCGCTCTTAAACACTAGAGTTGTATTTTGGGGCTAATTTAGAACTAGAAAACCCCATTTTAAGCCATTTTAAAATTTCGACCTGTCACAGTTGACGTGAAGTTACGCATATAAATATATATTTATAAGTTTAGAAAGATATAAAAAGTTTATCTTTTCCACACCACCCGGGAGATTGATAGAAAGGCGCATTATTTAGGGGTATCCCTTTCTGTAATAATTTTATATACCATGATTCTGTAAGATTATCACAAAAAGGCCTAATCCGTTTAACAAAATTTTGAAGATAATAAAAAATAATAAGAGAATTATATACGTATGTATATTATGAATTGTTTGAGTAAACCTTAATTAACTACATGAGTACATTCTGTTGGTGTTGAAAAAACTGAGTCACACAAATAAGTAAATTTAATTTCATTGTATATTGTATAAAACATAATAGCGCACAATAATTACAATTCTTACAATTTTAGGTTCAGTATATCTGTACAATAATTACTTATTTCATTAACAGTCTGTAGTTTAAGCTAACTTGAGTTTAACAATTTAATATTATTTCAATCTATTTGTGTAACTACTAAAAGGAAAATAAACTTTTAAATGAACATTTAAATCAGGGGGGTCTGAGGGGGGTCTGAAGGGCGTCACGAGGGGGATCTGTTGGGGGCGAGGGGTGGCTGGGGGGTCGAGGGGGCGAGGGGGGCTCTACCATACTCAAAATAACGTAGAAAATATCACAATTTTACGTTATTTTGAGGGGGGTTGAGAGGGGTGGCGAGGGGGGTATGCGTGACACAAATAACGCTTACGACTATATAATATATATATATATATGAAACAGGACTTATGTTGACATCGCGTGTTAATACTTATGTAAAATTAACACGTAAAAATTATGCGGACGCATAAGTACCGCAAAGTCAGCATAAGTCTCGAACCAGTTCAGAAATTGTCTGCATAAGTCACGTTCCATACAAATATATATATATATATATTTATCTGGAACGCTAGTATAGAGGATGATTTCATACGCGTAACGCAAGCTTATGGGCTTTTCGCGTCTTTCTGGGACGTGCCGAAAAAGTTCTATCCGTAACGCAAGCTTCTAGGCTCCATTAAGGTCGATTTTGATATAGGAAGATTATTTATTTAGTCACTTTTTCTGCAATTTCGGTACTAAAAGCGGGCGTCGCCGGCGTCGTGGTGTTAGACAATACCCTGAGGGATGCTAACAGTGTAGACAACGGCGGCGCGAAGCCTATTGCGGCACAGCTTCCATTATATATATATCTTCCTATATTATATAGTTGTAAGACAATATTTACGACTCAGCGCCCCCTCCCAGCGCCTCCTCGCCACCCCCCCCCTCAGCCCCCTCAAAATAACGTAAAAATGTGACTGGTTCGACGTTTTTACCCTCAGCCCCTCCTCAGCTGCCCCCTCAGTGCCCTCTCACCCCCCCCAATTGTTTAAGTTATAAATCATGATATAATTAATTAGAAGTGGTATTCTTCGCCAATAGCCATATATAACCACCCTTATAATAGTATCTCATTGTTCTGAAGAAATGGACATTATCAAAGGAGAAAAAGTTTTTGTTATCGGGGACATTTTTTGTTGAGTATAAATAATTTCAATAATAAAAGATTTTTAAAAACTTTACATTCGGAGTGCGTCCACACTCTTAATCTTTTTGTGATAAATTTTTATTAAGATTTAAAATAATTCACGTATTTAAACTTTTCATTAATGTAAAAATTTTATTCAGAAATTTAAAACTATATATTAAAATTTTAAATATAGGGGAATAATTTTTGTTTTGTTTATTCTGTATTGTGTTTTTTGTGGTATATTTTGAAAGTAAATAGAGGATTTTTCGTTTTATAAGGTGACGAGTTTAAGTATATAGTTTATTAAATTTATAAATATTTCGATAGTATTAGATTTCAGAAATTTTAATTTTTAAAAGTATATAAACATATAATACATATACATATATACCAATGGAAAATTTAGTTAAAATTATTGGAGATGGAAACTGTTTATTCCGATGTTTTTCCTATTTTCTATATAATGATCAAAGATATCATATGAAAGTTAGACATGCTATAGTACAAAATGTTGTTACTAATTGGGAAAAGTATAAATTCTTTATACTCGGAAATGATAATTATGAAAATATATTTAATAGTTTTGATTATTGTAAATTTATGTCAAAAACTACAATATATGAAACACATATAGAAATCAAAAGTTTCGTGGAAATTTATAATGTATTTGTTAAAATAAGTTTTAATAATACAGAAGTTGTTCATTTGTTTGGAAATGATTCTAATGATTTGAAATTATTTTTATTATATAGTGGAAGATATGATTCTGGACATTATGATATTATAGGTTATGATAACAATAATATTACCAAAAAAAATAATAAAAATAAAAATCATAAATACAATCTTAAAAGAAAATTAATTAATGATATTTCAAAAAAAATATTTGTATAAAAAAAAGAAAAATAACAAAAGCAATTAATCATACAAAAAAAGATAAAAAGTTAACTCTACTGAAAAATCTCAGGTGACTTCTCAGGTGAAATCTCAGGTGAGATCTCATGTGAAATCTCACGCCAAAATCTCATGTGACTATTAGAAAAAAATTACTTTAGTTGAGATCTCAGGTGAGATCTCATTCAGTTAAAAAGAGTTACAATAGTTGTTTTCGATACAAGTGCGTGTGCGAAATCAAGCTCTGCTTATGGAGTGTTAAAAAATTATTTTACACAAAATCTCAGGTGAGATCTCATCCAGATAATATTGTAGCGAAGAAATAAAATTACCTGAAATTTCATTCAGATAATATTGCTGCAAAAATAAATTGTTTGATAAGATCTCAGGTGAGATCTCATCTAAAAAATAGCTTTTTTCGTCACATGCATGGAAAACGCCCTTTTTCTGCGTAGACAAGTGAATCGGAAATGAAGTACTTTTTCGCCATACCCTGGTCGAAAGTACCACTTTCGCTCCCGGCTCAAAAACGCGAATGTGGTATTTTCGGTCCGGGTATGACGAAAAATAGTGTACGCTCCACGGGAGTAAAATTGGACAGTCCATAGGTCGTGTAAATTGACACCCGAGCGAAAGAGTGGAGCGTATACTATTTTTCGTCATACCCGGACCGAAAATACTACCTTCGCGTTTCCCTACTAAAAAATCTCAGATGAGATCTTATGTCAATATCTAATGTGACTAATACCAAGATTTTTTAGTGAGAACTCAGGTGAGAATCTCACCTGAGTTTTCACCAAAAATTTAATTTTTCTTTTTCATGAGATTTTGTATGTGTCTTATGAAAACATTCCATACAGCTCAGTTGGGAATCTCACGTGAGTTTTCATGAAAATATTTAATTTTATTTTTTGTCACAAAATTTTGCTACGAAAATAAATGGTATTTAACATTCAGACTATAAATTCAGATGAGAACTTATGTGAGAATCTCAGCGGAGTTTTCACTAAAAATTGAATTTCTTCTACGAGATTTTGCACGTTATGAAAATGTTATATGCCCTAATGAAAATTTATCGCGAAAACTCAGCTGAGAATCTGCCCTGAGTTCTCATGTAAAATTTAATTCTTTAATTTGTTTTACTAAGTTTTTATAATTAGAAAAGAAATTGTATGTAACATCAATATTCAAAATTAAGATGAGATCTCAGGTAAGAATCTCACCTGAGTTTTCACCAACAATTTAATTTTTCTTTTTCATGACATTTTGTATGTGTGTTATGATAACTTTCCATAAAACTCAGTTGAGAATCTCGTGAGTTCTCATGAAAATATTTATTTTTTTTTATTTTCTGCCACAAAATTTTGTTAACGAAAATAAATTCTATTTAACATTCAGACTATAAATTCAGATGAGAACTTATGTGAGAATCTAAGCTGAGTTTTTACTGAAAATGTAGTTTCTTCTACGAGATTTTGCATGTCATGAAAATGTTCTGCCCTATTGAAAATTTATGGCGAAAACGCAGCTGAGAATCTCACCTGAGTTCTCATGTAAAATTTAATTCTTTAATTTATTTCCACTAAGTTTTAATAATTAGAAATAAATTGTATGTAACATCAATATTCAAAATTAAGATAAGATCTTAGATGAGAATCTCACCTGAGTTTTAGGAACTTGTATTATTTGAACTTGACTAAAAGTTTATATTTAAAAAAAAACGTATACGCAACGTTTATAATCAAATCAAAGAGAGAAAGAGGGAGAAAGAGAGAGAGAGAGCCGGGGCACCAAGTTTACAGGATGAAAGCGAAGGCGAGTGTTATCACCCAGGGGGCGACGAGAGTACTCACTCCGTCGGCGACAGCGGAATGACCGGCGCGACCTGGCAGCCGGCGAGCCTCCAATCGCCTTTACCAAGGACCAACTCGGCAGCGGACTCGTAATTCTCCGCCTTAGAGCAAAGCTGCATAGATCGGAAATACCGGTTATTTCAATATCTGAAAAAGAAGAATTGAAAAATCACAAAGTATTTGTCGGAAAATCACGTTATTTGAACTGCTTTTGAGTACGTATAGTTTTTATCATATGAAAACGATGAGAGTAAAAGATAAAAAAAGTAGAATGGTTATAAGGTTAAGTTTCATGTACGTATTTTTAAGTACTTAAGAAGAGAGACTTATCGGAAAAGGATGTCTGCGGCTCCAGAAATCTTGAATCTTTGTTGTACTACCCATGTTATTGACTTTGGCTGCTATAATGGTGGAGTTAAAGTGTAAACATTACAACTAGATCGAAAATACAGTCAAACAAATAATGATGTCATTTGAAACTGCTCAGCAATATACGCGTTCGTTACCATAACAACGACTATTGATTGATAGTCTTTCTATATATATAGAATCTTGATGTTTGTTTACAATAAAATTTTCTCGTTGTTAAATAGTGGAGTTCATTAGTATGAAAGAATCTGCTGAATTAATAAAAATCGTCTTCATTAAAAATGTTAACATTGCTGATTTGCGGAGTCACTGGCATTCGTTTCAGATAAGTTTTTCTTCTTACTTAAAAATAAGTACATGAACTTAACCTTCTAATCATTCTACTTTTTTCACTTTTTACTTTCATCGTTTTTACATGATAAAACTATACGTGCTCAAAAGCAGTGTGATTTTCGGACAAATACTTTGTGATTTTTCAATTCGTCTTTTTCAGATATTGAAATCACCGGTATTCCCGTTCTGTGCAGCTCTGCTCTAATGCGGGAAATTACGAGTCCGCTACCGAGTTGGTCCTTAGTGAAGGCAATTGGCGGCTCGCCGGCTGCCAGGTCGTGCCGGTCATCCTGCTGTCGCCGACGGAGTGGGTACTCTCGTCGCTCCCTGGGTGATGACGCTCACCTTCGCTTCGACTGGATTTTCGTCGCGCGCTTTCGTCCTGTAAGCTCGGCGCCTTTTCTCTCTCTCTCTCTCTCTCTCTCTCTCTCTCTCTCTCTCTCTCTTTAATTTGATTATAAATGTTGTGTATACGATTTTCTTACCTGGCGAAGCAGAAAATACAACCTTCACGATCGGCCGCCGGGAGCGAAAGTGGTACTTTCGGTCCGTTAGGCAAAAATACTATATTACGCAACTAGGGAGGAAAAAACTTGGGCAGGCAATATCTCATCTAAATTACTACACAAGCCGAAGGCGGGGGTGACAAACACGAGATATGGGTTGACCAATTTTCTAATTATAAATACATAGTGAAAATAAATTAAAGAATTAAATTTTACATGAGAACTCAGGTGAGATTCTCAGCTGAATTTTCGCCATAAATTTTCAATAGGGCAAAACATTTTCATGACATGCAAAATCTTGTAGAAGAAATTCAATTTTTAGTGAAAACTCATCTGAGATTCTCACATAAGTTCTCATCTGAATTTATAGTCTGAATGTTAAATACCATTTATTTTCGTTAAAAAATTTTGTGGCAGAAAATAAAAATAAATATTTTCGTGAGAACTCACGTGAGATTCTCAACTGAGTTTTATGGAAAGTTTTCATAAGACATATAAAATCTCATGAAAAAGAAAAATTAAATTTTTGGTGGAAACTCAGGTGAGAATCTCACCTGAGTTCTTACCAAAAAATTTTGACATGGGTCACATGGGATTTTGACATGAGATCTCACCTGAGATCTTATCAGACAATTTATTTTTGCAACAATATTATCTGAATGAAATTTCAGGTAATTTTATTTCTTCGCTACAATATTATCTGGATGAGATCTCACCTGAGATTTTGTGTAAAACAATTTTTTAACACTCCATGAGCAAAGCTTGATTTTGCACACGCACTTGTATCGAAAATAACTATTGTAACTCTTTTTAACTGAATGAGATCTCACCTGAGATCTCATCTAAAGTAATTTTTTTCTAATAGTCACATGAGATTTTGGCGTGAGATTTTACATGAGATCTCACCTGAGATTTCACCTGAGAAGTCACCTGAGATTTTTCAGTAGGGAATACTTACATCAACATTTGAAGAAATGAATTTAAAATGTCAATATTGCGGTGCTATGTTTTGGAAAGAAGAAGTGAAAAAATTTAACTGTTGTTCAAAAGGAACTATTAGTATACCACCATTAAGTAAATATGACGAAAAATTAAAATTTTTATTGTTAGATGATAAAATATTTAGGCATTTAATCCGATATTATAACAATTTATTTTGTTTCGCAACAATCAATGAGAATGTTGTTCATAACAAAGAAAAAGCAATATACAATTTGAAAATTCAAGGACAAATATGTCATACAACACCTAATGGTTTATTACCGTCTAATAATGAAGAAGCCTCATGTGGTCAATTATATATATATACGATAATGAAGCTGCTACTAAAAAAAGATTAAAAAATAACGATAAATTAAGTAATGAACATATGATTATCTTAACTAAAATAATGAATAATAATCCATATAGTAAAAATTATAAACATTTACATTATATACCCAATATAAATAATCTTCCAAATTATAAATTATATTTCATTCGAAAAAATAATAAACTTAAACATCTCTATAATAAACCATTAACATCAGAATGCGGCGCTATTATAGTATCAAACTCAGGCATCCCAGACAATTATGACATTTGTATATATCCAAAAGAAGTACCAGAAAATGAAGTTACTCATACTTATATAAACAAATTATCACATCAATAATGTTTCCGTTAGGAGATTTAGGTTGGAGTATTGGGTTTAAAAAAAACAAAAGGTTAATCTGGAAAAAATTTATAATAATAAGAATGTTATTGATACTAGCAAACAAAAATCTAGTAAAGAAGAAGATCTTACTGCACTTCAATACTATTTATGTAGATTATCGCACAGACTAGGTGCTAATAATTTTAACCCTCTATTATATAGTGGAAGGTTAACACAACAATTTTTTATACATGCTTACATAATGATTGAAAGTAATAGAATGAATTATTTTAGAAATCATCAAAAAGAGTTAAGAATTGAATGTTATCAAGGTTTATTGGATCATGTAAAATATAGTGCATCAAACATTTCCAAAAATTTTGAGAAAGAAAGAATTGGAAACTTATTTATATTACCATCATCATATATCGGAAGTCCAAGATATATGCAACAATATTATCAAGATGCAATGGCAATAATAAGAAATACAGGAAAACCAGATTTATTTATAACGATGACATGTAATCCCAAATGGAAAGAACTTAAAACAATTTTAAAAAACTTTCCAGATGGAACAACTGTAAATGATATTCCAAATATTACAGTACGTTTATTTTATGCGAAATTTAAAATGTTACTTAATGACATTGAAAAAAATAATATTTTTGGTAATGTTATATCTTATACATATTCAATTGAATTTAAAAAAAGGGGTTTATCACATGCTCATATAATAGTAACGTTACATCCAGACTATAAATTGTTTAGCTCAGAAGATATTAATAAATATATTTCAGCCGAAATACCATCTTCAGAAGATTTAGATTTGCAAAAATTAGTAATCAAACATATGTTACATGGACCGCATGGAGAAAAATCTCTTTGTTTACAAAAAAATAAAAATATTTGCAAAAAAAATTTTCCAAAACTGTTCAGAGATAATACAGTAATCAAACCAGATAAGTATCCTGAACATAAACGAAGAAATAATTCTTCAGCTAATCATATATATCATTTAAAAAAAAAAATAAAGCTATTCCAGTAGATAACTCTATGGTGGTCCCTTATAATAGCTTTTTTTTATTAAAATATAGGTGTCATATAAATATCGAATACTGTGCTACTGTACAAAGTATTAAGTATATATTCAATTATATTCATAAAGGTGAAGATAGAGCTTGTTGTATTTTAATACAAAAATAATTCGTTTGTATTTTAATACAAACGAATAATGAAGGAAATGAAGAAGTTTATGCTGAAATAACTAAATATATAGATGGAAGATATATAAGTCCAATGGAGGCAGCATGGCGATTACAAAAATTTCCATTATGTGGTAGAAATCACACAGTAGAAAGAGTATCTGTTCATACAGAAAATCAACAGAAAATAATTTTTGATGAAAATAATATTGAAGAATCATTAAATAATTTAGAAACAACGTTAACAGCATGGTTTAAATTAAATAAAATAGATGATTTTGCCAAAAAAGTTAAATATGCAAACATACCGAATTACTATAAATTTAAAAATAAAAAATGGATAAAAAGATCAAGAAATAAAAAACATGTAACAATCGGACGATTAAATGTTGTATCACCAAAAGATAGTGAACGTTTTTTCTTAAAATTGATACTAAATAGAGTAAAAAGTGCAACATCATTCCAAGATTTACGTACGTATGAAAAAATTGTTTACGACACATATAGAGAAGCAGCTATCGCCATGGGTTTAATAGAACACGAAACACAAATTTTTAACATATTTGAAGAAGCCTGTCAAATAATGCTCTCAGTACAATTACGAAAATTTTTTGCAAATTTTCTTATATGTGAAAATATTCAAGGAAATATTATTTGGGAAAAATACAAAAAATATTTCACAGAAGATTTTATTGAACAAAAAGCAGATAAAGCACTTGCACACATAAATCAAATTTTAAGTATTGAAGATATATCATGTAAAGATGTTGGTTTACCTGAACCAAACAAGATTGATATAGAAGAAACAGATAAAAATGACATAGAAATGATTAACTATTGTAAACAAAAATTTAACGGCTCATATGCTCAGTTGAATGATGACCAAAAATTTATTTTTGAGCAAATAAAAAATAGTGAACATAAAATTTATTTTATAGATGGTCCAGGTGGATCTGGGAAAACATTGTGACGGAACCGTCTACGATCTTGCATAAAATAAATTTTTTTTTATTACTTTCTATTATTTAGGATATAGTTAAAAATATTTCCTATTTGATGAATCACGATCATAACCCTGAACCACTACTACCCTACCGACACTACTGTACCAAGGGTTGTGAGTTGTGAGCTGCGCCACTCGAAGTTTCCACAAGCTGCCATAAAACGTCGACGCGGCGTATGCCTTAATCTTGAATTTTAAATTCTTATAATTGCCTTTTTCCTTATATTTCGGCTTTATATTAAACGGACTGTAAACTTTCTTTTCTTCTTGACGAAGAACAAACATTATTTTCAATAAACTAAAATATTGTAATCAACTACACCTACGACCACGAGTGTAATAACCCTTATGGAAAAAATATGCAGAAAATCATGCAATTTTTTCTGCAGATTTTTCTGCAGCATTCCCTGCTGGATTCTCTGCTGATTTCTCTGTAGGTAGTCACGTATACTAGTATGCAGTAAACCTTAAAGATTTTCATGTATGAATACCTACATGGATTTTGCTCTTCAGATAATTCTGCATACAATCCTGTAGAATGTTTTGATCATTTTATCTGTAGGATTTCGATACCTACAGTTTTTCGTAAAGGTTTTTCTGCATGATTTTTTGTCTGTAGATAATTATAATTTATTAGTATTCCTACAGTTTTTCGTGAAGGTTTTTCTACATGATTTTTTTTTTGCTGTAGAAAATGATAACTTATTTGTAAACCTGCAGTTTTCGTGTAGTTATATCTGCAGGATTTTTTAGCTGCAGAAAGTTACAACTTCTTTATATTCCAACAGATTTTCATGAAGGTTTTTCTGTTGGATTTTTTTGCTATAGAAAATTATAACTCATTAGTATACAGTACATTTTTTCGTGAAGGTTTTTCTACATGATTTTTTTTTTTTGCTGTAGAAAATTATAAATTATTTGTAAACCTGCAGTTTTTCGTACAGTTATATCTGCAGGATTTTTTACCTGTAGAAAGTTATAACTTCTTTATATTCCTACTGATTTTCATGAAGGTTTTTCTGTTGGATTTTTTCGCTATAGAAAATTATAACTCATTAGTATACCTACAGTTTTTCGTGAAGGTTTTTCTACATGACTTTTTTTTGCTGTAGAAAATTATTACTTATTTGTTAACCTGCAGGTTTTCGTGCAGGTATTTCTGCAGGATATTTTAGCTGTAGAAAGTAATAACTTCATTATATTCATACAGATTTTCATGAAGGTTTTTCTGTAGATTTTCTTTTTTTGCTGTAGAAAATTATAACTTACTTGTTAACCTGCAGTTTTTCGTGCAGTTATTTCTACAGGATTTTTTAGCTCTAAAAAGTTGTATAACTTCTTTATATTCCTACAGATTTTCACGAAGGGTTATCTGTAGGATTTTTTTGCTGTAGAAAATTATAACTTATTTGCATATCTGCATTTTTTTTGTAATATTGACTTTTTTAAGTCTTGTGTAAAAATATAAATTAATTTCATATTTTTACTAAGTAAAAAAAAAAGAAAAGTGTAAGCATTAAATATTTATTAAACGCGCATACAAGATACCCAAAATGCATATGTAAACTGAGAAAATAATGGTTTGAAAAGAATTATGTATTATTTTGTTAAAATTTATATAATTATTTGTTAACCTACGTTTTTTCGTAAAGATTTTTCTTCAGGATATTTTTAGCTATTAAAAATTATAACTTATTTGTATACCTACAGTTTTTCGTAAAGGTTTTTCTGCAGGATTTATTTTTGCTGTAGAAAATGATAATTTATTTGCATATCTATAGTTTTTCGTGAAGATTTTTCTGTAGTATTCTTTCAGCTGTAGAATATTATAACTGATGTTATGCAAATACTTTTAATAATTATAGCTATGAAACTCAAGTTAATGATATAAAATTTTATTTTTATTTTTTGTCTATTTTAACAGGAAATAAAATTGGTTTTTCTAAATTTTCTCTGCAAAAGCTTAACAGAATTAGCTAAACTTTTGGAAGTTAACTCGAAATATATGTACAAAGTGCAGATAACTAATATTTCTGCAAAGTATCATGTATCGCATGTATTAAATGAAATACATTCTGGATGTCCCATATATTTTTATGTATTAAGTTCGGGGTCCCCTTAATACTAAATATTTAGAATATTAAAAAATACAGATGTCACGGCCTGCCGTACCGACGTCGGTAATTAGTAAGTTCGTGGTAGCGAACGCTAGAGGGCGCGTCAATGCAGAATTGGAGCTGCATCGACGAGACGACGAGCGAGCCGGCGCGAAAGAGCCCGGCATCCATCTTGTTGTTACCGCTCGTGAGAGATACATGCGTGCGAGTTCGCGGATTTTGTTATCGCGAATTTCGCGAGTGACAACGTGTTTTGTCACTCGCTAAACCTCATTAAAGAAGTAGTGTGCTTTACTGAGACCATCTACTCTGCCGGAAAAGTGTGACTTCACGGACTTACGTGGGAAGTACGTGAAGTGTACCGAGACTGTACGGCAGGCTGATTCTACCTGACGTTCTGTGAATAAAAGCGACTTCCACGAGCAGAAGAGCCGATCGCCTGGCGTTGCTACAGTTCGAGAGATTGTGAAGAACCGAGCTACGATGCCAGTTGAGTCGAGAGGGTGCACGCGAGGATGCTAGGCCACCGAGTCAAATCCGCCGAAGACCGAACATGGTAAGCGTGCACGCATCATCCGCGACGCGAGTAATAACGCGTAACCGCTTGTCCAGACCCGTCGTACCTGGACATCGGCTTCGAGTAGGCGTTCTCGTGCCGTGAGAGCAAGTGCGAGGAGAGAGTGTGGGCATCGGGTTCGCACTTCATCAAGGTTAAACGCGAGGCCAAACCACCTGCTATTTCAAAGCCGGTGAGTGCGCACAACAGGTGCGCACACGTGTAAACCCGCCATCTACCCTCTCTCTCACACTTATACGTGTGTGCGTCGCGCGGCGATCGCGACTGCTCTCACACATCGTCGCTTTACTCGGTGAGCGCGCGCGTAGAGTACCGCATACGTGAGGCGTATTATACTTCACGTGCGCGGCGTAAATTACCGCGAACGTGACGTCAGCCCTCGAGACAGCTGACGTCTGAGATAACGTGTTGGCGCACCGTTAGGTAGGGAAATTAACCTATTTCAACGCGACACTTCCACTGTCTAAATTATTAATTATTCATTCAACTCATTTTACCTTTTATTCAATAAACTATAGTCTTTTGTTATTAACTTTAAGGGGGTGTCTTATACCGACAGAGTTCTCTGCCCTACCGACCCCAACGTTTTTAATTAAATATTAATTGTTAAAAGATTTTTCTTTAATTCCAAGAGTCGACGCACAAAGGCAAACTTATTACCTAATTCCCGGTCAAATTTCAGATAAATCTATTTAAAAATAAAGATGAAATTTGAAAAATCGCAAGATGTCATATTTTGAGGTTAATATAGTAATATGCGACGTTGCGATTTTTCAAATTTCGTCTTTATTTTCCAATAGATTTATCTAAAATTTGACCAGGAATTAGATAATAAGTTAGCCTTTGTGCGTCGACTCTCAGATTTCAAGGAAAAGCTTATAACAATTAATATTTAATTAAAAACATTGTGGTCGGTACGGCAGAGAACTCTGCTGGTATAAGCCATACCCTTAACCACACGAGTTATCATTTCGCGACCTTAGTGATTCCCCGCACCCCGACGCCTCCGCGATCGTTACGTAAGAGGATACGTTTCGTTTCATCTGAGCAGCCGGCACACGAACCAGTGACCAGGAGAGGAGTTCGAGTCACTGGTGAGAAATAAAGCCCGAGTCTTCGACTTGCGTGTTGCACGGTAAGTAACCAGGTTAGGTTAACATTGCACGACGTTGTAGCGTCTGTTACCTAATCTGGCTATTACATCTCCGGAAGTTGAACCGAGAGATACGGAATTGAACCGCCAAGGTACACAGGTGAAACGTGCCTTAGCCCGAAAATCCACCCCGTGACAACTGGTGCCCTGAACGTGTATGTGCTTGGGAATATAGCGAAATTTTGACTTCGAAGGAGCAAGGTTCGAATCCCAAAAATTTCTTTTTGCATTTATCCGATTTTTTTTTTAGATTTTTAGTTAGGAAGTGACTTAAGTACAACAACCAACCTACAGCAAACCCTCTGGGGGTAGAAGTTCGAAGATTTTTGAGAAAAATCAAGATAAATTGCTGTAGGCTACAAAGTTGCTATTTTTTTTTATAGATTATCGTGTCAAATAGTCAGATACGGTGCGCCCAGGCGAAATTAAATTGCGAGCGAAACTTTTGTTTGTTTAAACAATAATTATAATTTGTTTAAACAATAATAAAAATTTGTGAGGAGAAGCATCAGGGGATTGAACACTCGACTAAATTTGTGACGAGCGTTTAATCGATACCAGTTTCTAGCCTAGTGAAGGCTAGTATAGACAATACCCTCAGGGGATTCGAACCAGAGACAAAGAATCGAACTGGGTAGATTCGAACCCGCGGTGACCTGGCTGGCATTTTTTTTTTTTTTTTTACAGAGTAAAAATTTTAGAATAGCTGAAAAACAGCGACAAACCAGTAATTCGTGCTAAATCGGGATCTAAGCACCAATTACTGGCAAATTAAGAGAAAAACCAGCCAGTGCGTTTTGAAGTCGAGTAACTGGTATCAACCCTTCTGCAACTCGAGGTGCAATTCAGAGCGTGTAGGTTAGGTAGGCAAAACCAATATTATAAATTATTTATTTATATTAAGAAGGTGCGCCTTAGGGAACGATCCCTTTAATAGAAACCGCACACACAACCACACTCTGAAATACACGCTCAAGAGCATGTAAAGACAGCGGCAAGAGAAAGCAAGATCTGAAGATGACAGGTGAAGAACAAGCCCTTTATATGGAAAAAAAGAAGATTTAGGGGCAACCTTTATGAAAGGTACAGTCCCCTTCTCAGGTGCCGCTGGTAAGCAGGACTCAACCGCTGCCTTAAAGCCGCGGCAGAGCCTAGGAGGGGGGGGGGGGGCTCACCAGGGTAAGTCGAAACCTTGGTGATGTGCGGCACAAGAAAGGGAGAGAACATGTCGCAATAATCAATGAAGAAGCCGACGAAGAAAGAAGAGAGAACCAGAAGACTGAAAGTCACTGCTAAGCAAGGAACGAGATGAAGAGAATTCAGTGGTGACGACGAAGAAGAGAGTGACGATGATTTTCGGAAGACAAAGAGGACAAACGAGGCCGCCACGTCTAGGAAGAGAAAACGGCGTGAGCATTGACAGTTCGAAGTACCATAGCAGTCGAAGTGAAAGCTCCATGAAATTGTTTGAAGGAGAAACAAAGACCTCATTACGAGGGCAATGAAGACCGTCGACAAGGTCAAGGACAGCTCTAAGGTTGTGTACCTCAAAGAGCAAGGACGACCGACGAGAAAGGTCAAGGATAGCCCTGAGGACACATTGGAGGACCTTAAAGAGCAAGGACGACCGTCGACAAGGTCAAAGACAACCCTCAGGTCTCATTCGCGGCTATGGCTGTGGCGAGATAGGCTACTGAGAAGCCGAGAGAGCCACAGCCTGTCGTCGCTGAAGAATAGACGTTGAGACATACGGTTTAATCAAAGAAGCTCACGGCAAGTGACGAGCAGGACAGGTCAACGGTAGATTCCAGCGACGGCAGGTAACATACTTCGGAGCCGAAAAACATCGTACCGCTGTTATCGTTCGAAGACTGGTGGAAAGAGAGGTAGGAAAATCCACCAAGCCGTCGACGTTCAGGCGAAAAGAAGAGAGTATAATATCCTCGGAGGGATAGGACCCCTCGACCGGAAGCCGAATGCTTCTGGGCCAGCTCAGGCGATCCTCTCACGTAGCATCGTTGGCCAACTAATTTTGCCCAAAATTAAGCCGCGATGACAGGTCATTTCCCGGCCGGTCACACCAGTGACTGATAAAAGTAACCAGAGGTTTCGCCAAGTGCCGTAAATGCGTCAAAGCTTAACTCCGCATCCGCTTTGTGCCGCCAGGCATCCCGTTCCCGATTTGTTTGTCGAATCGACGGTAACGATGCCTGGTTTGGATTGTGTTTAACTCCAGGTAACGTAGGCGGTGACCTTAGAAACGACCTATCTGATTCGAGCATACCCTAGGGGAAAGCCACCCCGCAATGCGCTGCATCACACCAGCCGGGTGTAAGTAAGTGCAAAGGGTAGCTCGACAGGTCGTTTCGCCTGTCCAGCACTATGGCTACGGAAGTTCGATTCTGAGTTTCGAGAATCCGAAGAATCTCCGAGGGTAAGAACTGATCTTAAGAGGAGAAGAAGAAAATAGGAAGAAGAAGAAAGAGAACACGGCGATGAGTGTCCCGCCGTTTGCGAAAACCCAGCCGCCAGCGGGCGCTGGGCCCGATCAGGTCGGAAAATAACGAAGAAGACCTGGCTTTCACCACCACCGTCGTCTGGCTGGAAAACGTACCACACACCAGCGTGCCGGCTATACATGGAGCAGTGGCCAACGAGAGGCCGCCGACGCGAAGAGGCGAACATTACTGTCTCGGTAGACAACCAAGACAGCAAAGCGAAGCACGTATTGCTAGCTCTACAGGTAGATCAGCCTGTAGAGCTAGAGAAAGAGAAAGCTTCTACCGAAGCTAAATCTTCAGTTACTGAAGAGTGAAGAAAGTTTTTACCTGGCGATAGTTTGAGGCAGCTTCGAGGCAAACCTCAAAACCTCGAGAGCTGACAAGACTAGCCGGAGACAAAGCTGTCTCAGACTTTCCAGGTACAACCGACGACGGATTGGTGTACAGAGTCGCCCATCTGTAGATAAGCGACGTCTGGGTGGGGGGTGTCACGGCCTGCCGTACCGACGTCGGTAATTAGTAAGTTCGTGGTAGCGAACGCTAGAGGCCGCGTCAATGCAGAATTGGAGCTGCATCGACGAGACGATGAGCGAGCCGGCGCGAAAGAGCCCGGCATCCATCTTGTTACCGCTCGTTAGAGATACATGCGTGCGAGTTCGCGAATTTTGTTATCGCGAATTTCGCGAGTGACAACGTGTTTTGTCACTCGCTCAACCTCAGTAAGGAAGTAGTGTGCTTTACTAAGGCCATTTACTCTGCCGGAAAAGTCTGACTTCACGGACTTACGTGGGAAGTACGTGAAGTGTACCGAGACTGTACGGCAGGCTGATTCAACCTGTCGTACTGTGAATAAAAGCGACTTCCACGAGCAGAACAGCCGATCGCCTGGCGTTGCTACAGTTCGAGAGATTGTGAAGGACCGAGCTTCGATGCCAGTTGAGTCGAGAGGGTGCACGCGAGGATGCTAGGCCACCGAGTCAAATCCGCCGAAGATCTAACATGGTAAGCGTGCACGCATCATCCGCGACGCGAGTAATAACACGTAACCGCTGGTCCAGACTCGTCGTGCCTGGACATCGGCTTCGAGTAGGCGTTCTCGTGCGGTGAGAGCAAGTGCGAGGAGAGAGTATGGGCATCGGGTTCGCACTTCATCAAGGTTAAACGCGAGGCCAAATCACCGGCTATTTCAAAGCCGGTGAGTGCGCACAATAGGTGCACACACGTGTAAACCCGCCATCTACCCTCTCTCTCACACTTATACGTGTGTGCGTCGCGCGGCGATCGCGACTGCTCTCACACATCGTCGCTTTACTCACTGAGCGCGCGCGTAGAGTACCGCACACGTGAGCCGTATTATACCTCACGTGCGCGGCGTCAATTACCGCGAGCGTGACGTCAGTCCTCGAGACAGCTGACGTCTGAGATAACGTCTGAGATAACGTGCTGGCGCACCTTTAGGTAGGGAAATTAACCTATTTCAACGCGACACTTCCACTGTCTAAATTATTAATTATTCATTCAACTCATTTTACCTTTTATTCAATAAACCATAGTCTTTTGTTATTAACTTTATCCACTCGAGTTATTATTTCGCGACCTTATTCATTCCCCGCTCCCCGACGCACAGTGGGAAAAAATGGACAAAATTCTTGTGACAACTCAATTCTCAACGAAACTTCACCAAAATTGGTATACGTATTCAGAGGATACTACAGAACAACCTCTCACTGCGAAAATCATGTTTTTGTATTCATAAAAATTTTGAGGTTAGCTACGGACCTTATAACGATATTTATACAGGCAATGTAGACTAAAGACATAAATTACTTGATAAATGATAAACATAAATACATAAATCTTAAACCCAACAAAACCCATAAACCCTAAACCCATAAACCCTAAACCCATAAACCCTAAACCCATAAACCCTAAACCCATAAACCCTAAACCCATAAACCCTAAACCCATAAACCCTAAACCCATAAACCCTAAACCCATAAACCCTAAACCCATAAACCCTAAACCCATAAACCCTAAACCCATAAATCCTAAACCCATCAACCCTAAATCCATAAACCCTAAACCCATAAACCCTAAACCTATAAACCCTAAACCCATAAACCCATAAACCCTAAACCCATAAACCCTAAACCCATAAACCCATAAACCCTAAACCCATAAACCCTAAACCCATAAATCCTAAACCCTAAACCCATAAACCCTAAACCCTAAACCCATAAACCCTAAACTCATAAACCCTAAACCCATAAACCATAAACCCTAAACCCATAAACCCTAAACCCATAAACCCTGAACCCATAAACCCTAAACCCATAAACCCTAAACCCATAAACCCTAAACCCACAAACCCTAAACCTATGAACCCAGAACCCACAAACTCCAAACCCACAAACTCCAAACCTGCAAATCAATAAAACCCATAAAACACAAACCTACAAACCGCAAACTAAAGTAAAATGAGGCTATAATATTAAAAAAAATATGTATAATTTGCATTTATTTTGAGGCAGAACCTGATGCAGAACTATAAACTTTTAAAAACATTACTTAGAAAACCACTCGAAAGTGGGGGTTGACGAGCGAATAGTGATAGAGTTAGAATTTTTCCGTTAAAAATATATTATCGCCGCTATCTATTTTTGGGCAATATTATCGTAATTTTCGCAGTGACACATTATTCTCTAGAAGATTAAGAGTATTTAAAAATAAAAATTATCAAGATTCGTCAAAAACTGAGCTGTCACAAGAATTTTGTCCATTTTTGCCCACTGTGCGACGCCTCCGCGGTCGTTACGTAAGAGGATACGTTTCGTTTCATCTGAGCAGCCGGCACACGAACCAGTGACCAGGAGAGGAGTTCGAGTCACTCGTGAGAAATAAAGCCCGAGTCTTCGACTTGCGTGTTGCACGGTAAGTAACCAGATTAGGTTAACATTGCACGACGTTGTAGCGTCTGTTACCTAATCTGGCTATTACATCTCCGGAAGTTGAACCAAGAGATACGAAATTGAACCGCTAAGGTACGCAGGTGAAACGTGCCTTAGCCCGAAAATCCACCCCGTGACACAGACAAAATACTATATCTTTAACCCATTTTTTCTGTATACTATACCTTTAACCCATTTTTTCGCTTGCCCTTGTATGTACCTGCGTCTCTCCGTGTCTGTGACTGTCCATCTCTGCATCTGTCCGTATCTGTCTCTGTCCGATTCCGTGTCTGTCGTGCCTGCGTTTGTCATTGTCTGCGTCTGTCAGTGTTTGTCATTGTATGTGTCTGTCCGTGCCTGCATTTGTCCGTGTCTGTGTCTGTACGTGCCTGTGTCAGTCCGTGCCTACGTCTGTCCGTGTCTGTGACTGTTCCTGTCTGCGTTTGTCTGTGTTTGCGTCTGTCCGTACCCGTCTCTGTCCGTGTCTATGTCTGCCGCGTCTGGGTTTGTCCGTGTCTTGTGTCTATCAGTTACGTTTTTGTCCATGTCTGTGTCTATCCGTGTCTACATCTGTCCGTGCCTACGTCTGTCCGTGGCTGTGTCTGTCCATGTCTGTGTCTCTGCGTGCTTGCGTTTGTCCATTTCTGCGTCTGTCTGTATCTGTGTCTTCCGCGCCTACGTCTATCCGTGTCCGCTTCTGGCCATGCCTACGTCTGCCAGTATCTGTGACTGTCTATTCTGTGTCTTCCCGCGCCTATGTCTGTTCGTGTCTGCCTCTGTCCGTGTCTGTATCTATCCGTACCTGCATTTGTCCATGTTTGCGTCTGCCCATGTCTGCGGCTGTCCGTGTCTGTGTCTGCCCGTGCCTACGTCTGACCGTGACTGCGGCTGTCCGTGCCTGCGTTTGTCTATGTTTGTGTCTATCCGTGTCTGCGTCGGTCTGTACCTACGACTGTCCGTGTCTGCGTCGGCCGTACCTACGTCCGTCCGTGTCTGCGTCTGTCCATGCCTACAACCATTGGTGTTTGCATCTGTCCGTGTCTGTCACTCTGTGTCTGCGTCTGCCCGTATGTATGGTCTGCGTCTGTGACTGCCCATGTTTGTGTCTGCCCGCGCCTACGTCTGCCCGTGACCGCGTCGGTCCCTGCCTACATCTGCCCGTGTCTGTGACTGTCCACGTCTGTGTTTGTCCTTGTCCGCATCTGTCCGAGACTACGTCTGTCCGTGCCTGTCAATCTGTACCTGCGTCTGTCCGTGCCTGACTCTGTCCATGTCAGTGTCTGCCGTGTATGGGTCTGTCAATGCCTGCATTTGTCCATGTCTGTATGTCCGTGCCTGCGTCTGCCGAAGTCTGCGTCTGTCTGCATCTGTGTCTGCCCGCGCCTACGTATGTCCGTGTCTACCTCTGTCCGTGTCTGTTTCTGTCCGTGTCTGTGTCTGTCCCTGTCTGTCCGTGTTTGCGTCTATCCATGTCTATGCCTGTCCATGCGTACGACCGTCCGTATCTGCGTCGCTCCATGTTGTCAGTCTGTCTCTGCGTCTGCCCGAATCTGACAGTCTGAATCTGTCTCCCCGTGTCTGCGTCTGACCGTGTATGTCAGTCTTTACCTTCTTCTGCCCGTGACTGCGTTTGGGCGTGCCTGTCTGTCCGTGCCTGCGTCTGTCCGTGTCTGTCCGTGTCGGCGTCTGTCCGTACCTACGTCCGTCCGTGTCTGCGTCTGTCCATGCCTACGACCGACGGTGTTTGCGTCTGTTCGTGTCTGTCACTCTGTGTCCGCGTCTGCCCGTGTGTGTGGTCTGCGTCTCTGACTGTCCATGTTTGTGTCTTCCCGCGCCTGCATCTGCCAGTGAACGCGTCTGTCCCTGCCTACATCTACTCGTGTCTGTGACTGTCCACGTCTGTATCTGTCCGTGTCCGCGACTGTCCGAAACTACGTCTGTCCGTGTCTGTGATTCTGTATATGCGTCTGTCCGTGCCTGACTGTCTGTGTCTGTGTCTGTCCATATCGGCGTCTGTCCATGTCTGCGTTTGTCCGTGTCGGCGTCTGTTCGTGTCTGTGACTATCAATGTCTGTGTCTGCCCGCGCCTAAGTATGTCCGTGGCTGCGTCTGCCCGCGTCTGTATCTGTCCATATCTGCATCTGCCCGCGTCTGTGTCTGACCGTGTCTGTCAATCTGTATCCGCGTCTGCCTGTGTCTGCGTCTGTATGTGCCTGTCTCTGTCCGTGCTTCAGCCTGCCGTACCTGCGTTTGTCCGTGTCTGTCGCTGTTCGTGACTGTGTCTGTCCATCTGTATCTGTCCATGTCTGTATCCCTCTGCGCCTGAGTTTGTCTGTGTTGATCTTGATTTGTTTCTGTCTGTGCCTGTCAGCATTGTGTCGGTGTCTATCTCTGTGTCTGTGTGTGTAAGTCTGTGTCTATGTCTTTCTACGTATGTGTTACCTGTGCATGTGTCTGTTAGTCTTTACAGGATTGATTTTGGATAATTATTATAAAAGTAGGCAATAGCAGTGAGAAACTGACCTGAGTAGTTTGAACAGTAATTGAGGGCGTTATTATTTTTGTGGGATCCGAACGGTATTGCTCGTTGACCTTCCAGTAAAGCATATTATTTCTAAAACCGTAATGTAGATCTCTTCTTTCTGGCAACAAGCCTTAAATCACATTGTTTTTTACTGGCTAATATTGAATAAGTTTGAGAGCCGACACAGTTATACACAGATATGTACAGAAATATGCTGCGAATGAAAGAAGAAAAAGAACTCGAATATCATGTTATGATTATGAACTGTTAATATTATAATAATGAAATCTAAAATTATGAAAACGAGAAAATTAAATTAAAAATTGTACTTCTAGACCGCAGTTACATAACTGGGCATTCTCTTATTAGTTCTTAGTTTTTAATCAGTCTCAAACTTATTAACAATCGGTATCACATAATTTCTGTTTTCAGTATTAATATTAACAGCTTTTTTATTTGTTGAGAAATAATTATAACAAATTATACTGCCTGATCTTATAGTGACAAAAGAATAATTGCTTGAAGAAAAGTTATTGGATCTACATAATTCTTCATTTAGTATTTCTAGTTTTTCACCCATAATTATATATTTGATATCATTTGATTCTACACACCTGATCTTTATTAATTTAGAAATTATCATGATACCACCATCATCTGTTACCACTGTACTATTATGCCTCTTCTTTAAGCGATTGTAATTAACTGTATGTATTAGAATTTGGTTGTATATAAATCTATGGTAAGTGCTACATTTTTCTTGTATAGTTTCTCCTACTAATTCTTCAATGAGAACCTTCTCGATAATTGACAAATTGATTGTTCGTGGTTTACCAAATACCCTTAAGTCATTTTCATATTCTATACAATTTTTTATTTTGCATTGGTTCATTATATTTAAAAATTGAGTGACTACTCTTTTGTTACATTTCGGGTCATTAAACACATGAGCATTATTTTTAATGAATCGTATACGGTTAAATGATTTGCAAATTTGTTCGGATATGTACTGCGTTCCAAAAAATAAATTTTTGATGACACCATTAAAACTTTCAAATGGATATGCTGACCACGCCCATATAGCACCATCATTTTTGACAAATGTTCTTATGTGCGTCAATAAATGTACGTTAAATTTCAATTATTTCTCTCCATACAATTTGTCAATATCCCGAACAAATTGAATAAAGGCATCATGTGCTAAATTACTATCACTAACCGATACATTTTCTTTCAGTAATAAATTTAATCCATACACGAATAAATTCCAATGCCTAATGTATTTTACTTTCATTATTCCTTTTAAACAATATATGGAATAGTACAAAGTAAAACTTTTCCATTCATTCGCTTTCAATTTATTTGTTACTGGCTGTGGGACTCTTGTGATTTCTGTAGGTGGCTGAATTGCTAATAATTTCTTATTGAACTCGTTCATCTTATCACCGATGTAAAAGTCATTACCAATATTTTTTGGATTAAACCATGCAGTTACGAACAATTTTGCCACGCCAAGTAAACATCCGTGCATATACTCCGGTGGATATGAGTTAATGATATCTAATGTCGATATCAGGAATGCAACGCTAGGTTCTTTAACACCTTTAACTGATATCCCAAGTTCCACGGCCTTACTAGAATGTTCATTATGTTTCGCTCGTGTACGAGTTTCCTTAATTGCATAATCATATGCACGGCAAAACCCTCTACCACTAACTACAACCTCACCTTTATGATAACAGTATGGGCAACCATAAATTCCATTGAATTGCTTCATATTTTGTACCATTGGTCGTGCAACAGAGTCAACAATACATAAAAGGGCATGAACTTTTAATTGAATTGGTTCACTGTGTAAGAATGTCGTACATGTAATACCATTATTCTGTAATTCCAATAACTCTGTTATGAATGGCTTCAAATACAAGTTCATACAAGGCTTATTTATCCCTTCCCACAAGCCGCATAAAATTATATCGTTCTTCCTCAAACGGTAAGGCAATTCATTAATACAGACTTGAATTGGCCAAATACTTCGATTAGAGGATTTAAAATAGCTAACGCCGTCAACATTCCACTGTATGGATAGATCATTGGGACGAATTGTGTTACTTTGTAATAATTGTTGATATAAGTTATTATTAACATCACTTTCATGGCACTGGTATCGAAAATTCTCGTACAGATTACTATTTACAATTTCCACAATCTGTTTTCTCAGAGATATATAAACAAAATAACTACCCACATCTTCTAATAAGGACTTACTGTACTCCTCATTACAATGATTGCACTTACATAAATTTTCTACAAATTGTAAACTCGTCCAACATTGGGGGCAATAATAGTATTTGATCAGATCTTTCTCTGGGAAAGATTTCAAAAATCTATACTTTGATTTGTATTCTTCATGCGGCAGATGACAATCAACTAAATGTAAATTATTTTCTAATTCAAGATCACACTGATTGTGCCTTAATGCTGTCGCCATTATAAGAAGCCTACTTTCTTCTCTACGAATAACACTCGATTCGTTTTCGTACAATAGCGATTTTTCCTGTAACATAAAAATATTAAAACTAAATAATTATGTTTACGTAACAATATGCCTATTCGAATTCCTCTACAGTACGTGTATACTGGATTAATTTATATGAAGCAAATATGGGTTATTGCTTATTGCTGGGTACGTGTGTGTCTTAGTCTGTCGGTCCTGTGTATTCCTGGGTCTGTCACTACCTGTGTCGGCCCTTGTCGGTATTAGCCTCTCTCTGTCTGTACTTATGTGTACCCGTCTGTGCCTGTGTATGTATATGTCTATGTCTGACTGTGTCTGCTTGTGACTACCTGTGTCTGTGCCTGTCTGTCTGTCTGTCTCTGTCTGTACCTGGCTGTGTCTGTTGTATCTGTCTGTGTCTGACTGTGTCTGAGCCTGTG
The DNA here is from genome assembly GCA_036365515.1 of Torymus aiolomorphi. Classification (NCBI taxonomy): domain Eukaryota; kingdom Metazoa; phylum Arthropoda; class Insecta; order Hymenoptera; family Torymidae; genus Torymus; species Torymus aiolomorphi. Next base: position 169,602,776 of record CM070875.1, on the reverse strand, counting down.
TATATCTGAGTCTGTGTGTGTCTGTGTCTCAGTCTGTCTGTATATGCGTCTGTGCCTGTATGTCTCTATTTGTCTGTGTACGTCTCTCTCTGTCTGTGTCTCTGTCTTTCTGTCATCCCGTGTCTATGTCTGTCTGTGGCTGTGGCTGTGTCTGTCTGTGTCTGTGCCTGAGTCTGTGTGTATGGGTCTGTCTGTGTCTGTGTTTCTGTCTGTGAGCCTGTGTATATCTGACTCTGTGTGTGTCTTGTGTCTCAGTCTGTCTGTATTTGTGTCTGTGCCTGTCTGTCTTTATCTGCCTGTGTACATCTTTTTCTGTCAGTATCTCCGTCTTTATGTCTTCCCGTGTCTGTGTCTCTCTGTCTGTCTCTGTCTGCCTGTGAATATCTGTGTCCCCATCTGTGTGTGTATGGGTCTGTCTGTATATATCTGTGTCTGTGTATGTACCTGACTACCTCCGTTTCTCAGTGTATGTCTGTCTCTGCCTGGACTTGTCTGTGTCCGTGTCTGGCTGTGTATGTGTCTGTCTAGGTCGTCTGTGGATTTGTCTGTCTGTGTCCGTCTGTGTCTGTGTACGTCTAAATCTGTGTGTCTGTGTCCGTCTGTGTCTGTGTACATCTAAATCTGTGTGTCTGTGTCTGTGTTTATATCGATCTGTATTTATTTGTATCTGTGCCTGTCTGTGTCTGTGTCTCCGTCTTTCTGTCTTCCCGTGTCTGTGTCTGTGTCTGTTTCGGTCTTTGTCTGTGTCTGTGACTGCCTGTCTGCCCGCGACAGTCTGTGTCTGTCTGAGTAGGTAAGCTAGGAGACTTCGGGTCCACTTACCCTAGGAGCTGTCACTCGGTCGGTAAGGTGAGCGCTTCCTTGTTGGCGGTAGGTAATTGCAGGTAGAGTGATAACCCGACCTTACCAATAGTCGTAAACTCAACTATACATTGCCGACAGAGCATAATGCAATACTATGTCGGTAATAACCCAACCGTCAGTGAGAATCTACCTTACCCTCCGAGCGGGGACTCGGTCGATAAGCTAGAGCGCTGCCGGCAGTCGGGAATTGCAAGTAGGGCGGTAACCCAACCTTGCCAACAGACTGGAATGCAATACTATGTAGGCGGATAACCCAACCGTCAATCTACCTTACCATCGGTATAGCGCTGTCGGCGGCCTGAAGGGGCTCCAACCCTGCCAACAGTAGATAACCCAACTCTACCGACAGAGCAGTCTACATAAGCCAAATCTACCTTACCGGCAGAGCAGGCTACCTTGCCAACAATCGATAACGCAACTCTACCTTGCCGACAGTCGATAACTATACTTTATCGACAGAGCAGTCTACCTTGCAAACAGTCGATAACCCAACTCTACCTTAAGGGCAGTCCCAACTCTATCTTACCGGTAGAGCAGTCTAACAAACTCTACCTTACCACACCCTACATTATCATATATACTGATATCCCGAATTATTTTCTTATTTTAATCTTTTATAATTGTCACGTTCGGACAAAGGCTTCGTATTCGTGGAATACTTTTGAGAATATTTTTTCCATTTTGAATCCTTTTTTTTCTCCTGTTCAAGAAGAGGGGTCTAAACGTTTGAACTTGAGCTTTGACCCGTCGTGTACGATGTCTGGGACACGAATGAAGCATCTACTCCCAATCCATAGATGCCTCGCAATTTTCGTAGAACATTTTCAGAAGTTTGACGTTATGAATCGCGCAGTTGGTTTTGTAGGCGCCTACGTGGTTCGGACAAACTATCACCAGCTTGATCTTGTTAAGCGGTGGAAAACCCATCTCCGTCACATCGTGAACATTGAATCTGAAACGCTCGAGCCATTTTTTCATAATGGAGCCCATAACGAGTACTTGAGTGGCATCATGTAGACATTCTCGAAGAACGCTTCCGATGTCAGTGTAGGGACGGTCGCCTGAATTCCAAGAAATACCGTGACAGAACTGCTTCAACCTAGTATTTTCTCTCTTGTACTTATCGGTGAGCCGTTTCCAAGAAAAGGCTCCTTGAAGAGAAAGATCAGAGGTTGGACATTTTCGTCCAATGGAACTATTGCTAGTTCTTTCAAGACGAAATCCTTACCGGGATGTTTTTAAGTCCTGCATATCGACGATGTACTTCATTTTAAGCGTCACTACTATCGGGAATATACTGAACGTAGAATAAGACGTTTCAAAATTGTCTCTCGGAAATTTAGACAAGTTTCTTCACGTCTTCGCTAACCAGGATTGTACTGGACAATGCGGTCGTGCAAAATGAGGCAGTATACCGAGGTTACAGCAGGAAAATTATCTCTTGCTTCGAATTCCAAATGAACGTCGACCGGTGCACTCTTCAGAGATTCGTTCTGCTTAAAGCAATCGATGACGATGAGTGGTACGCGTTACAATTTCTCCTCAAAAATTAACCAAACTTTCGTCTTGATTGAATATATGCACTTGTAAATGGTCAATAGTCTTGACAGTGATTGGCAGATAGATGACTTGCGATGGAACCTCAATTATTTTATACCCTGGTGGTACTGCAGGAATGAACTCGTGTATCGTGTGTACTCTTCGTTCGTTTATATAGGCGCCAGCTGTCACGTTGTACTCCACTCTCAGAGCATTAATTTTGAGAGTGTTCACGGGTAGATGGAAACTGTAAGTGATGTTTGGTTTGAGAATGCGTTGAACGAAACCCAGCAACTTGCCTATGGAATCCTGCAGACGAAAATCGACTTGATGACTACACTTGATTTCACTGCGTAGTGTGTTGTTATTTGGCTTTATACTGATTAGTATACCCTTGGATGAGAGAAATTCGTGTAAATAGCTCTCTATGTCATCGATTTCATAACTACCAGTAGGTAAAATAACTATCTCTTTATCCACGTAAAACCTATTATTACGTTCATCAATGTTTGGTATGGAGTTAAAAGATAAAAGTTCTACCAGACCTAGAACATAGCTCTTATTTTGCGAGAGTTCAATTGGAGGAAAGTATTGCGCTTCGAGTAGCGCCGATGTACCCGAAAGACTCAACGTCAGTTAATCTGCCATGATATAGAGAATGCGCAGTTTTTCCTTCCCACTTATATACGTTTGAGACTGTTGCACAGAAACTGCAAGAACAAATGACCACAATTGTAAGTGTCGAAATTTTAAGCTTTCGATGGTAGGGGTAGAGCGCTTGCACGCGGTGGTGGGGGTAGAGCGATTGGTGTAGAGTGCTAGTATGTATAGTATATAGAATATATATAGTGTACAGTATATGCAGTATACACAGTATATGTAGTACACATAGTATATGTAAAACCCATAGTATATGTAGTATACATAATATTTGCAGTTCACGTAGTATATAATGCATTCTCTGTGTGTCATCTTAAAATTTAATGTATTACGATTACGGATAGATATCTACTATATCTAAGGTTATCAGCTCTGTCGATAAGGTCGAATTGCCGTTAAGGTAGGGTTCGTATGTAATATAGTTAGCGGAGACGAGAAGAAACTCATCTAAATTTCCAAGAATTTACAAGAATTTCATACCTTGTCTTTATAGGGATGGCGACGCTCCACCAATCAGAGAGCTCCATGCCATTTTTCCAAGAATTCTATGCAGGTTTGAACTTGCATCAGCGAGCTCCTTGCAGGCGTCAACCTGTCCAAAACATTTTTCCAAGAAATCTATGCAGGTTGCGATGGTGTACTTAGGCGATAAATCGCCGAGCCCGAACACCCGCAAATAAGAGAATTATTAACCTCTTTCTCTCTCTCAACACTTCTAAATCTTCGCTCTCGACACACTTACCGTCCAAAAGGAGATTCTGCTGTGACGTCGTGCCTGGGCAAGCTACGAGGCTGAAAAGGTTGGGAAGGGTAATACCGCTAAATAAATAATCAAACTCCGATTCCAAATAAACTCTCAATTTTTATTGCAACTAAAATCCCTACTACAAATAGCTAGTTTCGCTCTCGCATACACGCATACACTCACTCTTCTCACTCTCGCAAAATCCGCCGACGCACCGCGGGGAAACTAGCCGACGAACCGAAAACACGTTGCGACGCGATTCGAAGAATCGCCGCGCACTCGAATTTCTCGCTCTCTACTCTTCACACTCTCACTCGCTGCGAAAATCGTGCGCACGAACTTGAGGAGACGCCGCAATGTGATCCCCCGAAGCGCCACCCACGAATTCCCCCCCCCCTCTCTCTCTCTCTCTCTCTCTCTCTCTCTCCACGAATTTTCACACGTACGCTCCCTGAATCGTCGCGGCGCAAGCCCCGAACCGGCACCCGTTATCTCTCTCTCTCCACCGGCGTTAGACGCGCCCACAAACAAAAGGCATCGCCGCACGATGCTCGATTCAGCCGCGACACACTCTCTCTCTCTCTCTCCACCGGTGTTAACCGCGCGCATATTCAAACAGCATCGCCGCGCGATGCTCTCTTGTTAAAGGCGACTCTCGCTCTCTTTCTCTCTCTCACCCGCACTCCCTCTCTACCCTCCCCCGCGACTCTCTCTCTCTCCACTCTAAAATCGCGTCCCCCTTACCTCGACGATGAGCAGTCCTCCGCGCCGAGTCTCGTCTCTCGCTCTCTCGCTCCCGCTCTCTTCCTCGCCTCTCCGCGACCGTCGCTCGTCTCCTGCCGTCGACCAAGATCTTTCTCCGGGTCGCCCTGGACGCCTCCTCCCGGCTCTCGTCGTCCTCTCTGCTACTCACCTCGCACCACTCGTGTCTTCTTTTCACAGGCTCTCTCTCTCTCTCTGTCTCGCACGCACCCTCTCACTACAACTGCACGCTCGGCACTGCCGATCTTTTCCGCGCGCCATATCTCCTACCCCCGCACATGCGCAGGCGTTCCACCGGTTGCATCGGCTGATCGGCGCTACTCTTGCTTCGCACGCGGCTCTCCTATCCCTCCCCCGGCCGTGCCCGTCAGCGGAGCGCCTCCCCGCTGGAGCAACATGCGGCCGCGCACACTCGCCCGCAAGGTGCTGCCACCTCGCTCTCCAACTCCGTGGTCGCACGGAGTCGCGCGAAATTCAAACGCGCCTCCCGCGGTTATTAACAATTCCCTAACATACAATTCTCTGACATACTACCCCTTCTCACTCTTTCTCTCACCTCCCATTCGTTCCTCTCCTCCTCTTCCTTCTTCTCTCGAGCCCGTCGCTTCCTCTTCAACCTCTCTTCCTCCGCTCTCACCCTGGCTAACCGTTCTTCTTCCAATCTAACCCATTCTAACCTCTCTCTCTCCACTCTCTCTTCCTCCACTCTTGCCCTCTCCCGCTCCACTAACTCTCTTTCCGCTCTCTCTCTCCACTTCTTCTCTCTCCACCGCGTCCGCCAACGAAAAGCGTGGCAGGAGCCGGGGCGGCACGAACGATCGCATTCTACCCGTTTCCAGGTCCACGACCCCCCCAGTCGGCGTCGCATACGTCGATTCCGGGAGGTCGCGGAACTCTGGGTACGGGGAATGCGATGTTCCCCACCCCCCCTCTTCGGCCATCCTCGTCGGGTTCTCATCTGAAACAACACGAATAAGTCAAAAGAAGGGGAAACTCTTAGTCTAAGAATCGCACCGGGACTCTTTTCGCTCGCGCGGGAACATAACGCTTAGGTAACGATACATGCACCTTCGCGAGACGCCGGTTCGACCCCTCCCCTTGTCCGAGTACGTAAACGGTCGGAGATAGGATCTCGACGATCTGGTACGGACCCTCGAACTTGGGAGCTCGCTTAGCATTAAATTTCTTAGCTGCGTCAGACAGGTGGTGAGCCCTTCTTAACACCTGATTATCCAAAGCGAATCGCACATCTTCCCGCCCTTTGTCGTAGTGTCGTTTTTGCGTCTCTCGGGCTTCGTCAATATGCCGGCTCACCAAATCTCTCAACGCATCCAATCTTTTCATTCTTTCCTCCCATACTCCCGGGTCGATTCTCTCCACTAATCTCTCACTCTCCACCTCTCGTCGCAGACTCTTAACCGGGCGCGGGTGTCGTCCGAAATTCAAGAATGCGGGCGACACTTTGGTGCTTGATTGCACCGCCGTATTCACCATGGCCTGAACTCATGGACGTGCTGGTCCCAGTTCCGGTGGTCCGCTCCCACGAATGCTGAGATCATGGCTTAAAGAGTTCGGTTACTACGCTCCACAGGGTGGTACGGGGGTGTGGTCACATGCTTTACCCCATACTCCTCCAGCATACCCTTAAAGAACTTATTATCAAACTCTTTGCCATTATCACTCAGCAAGTAATCGGAAGTTTTCCAGCGGAACAGGATTAGCTCCTCCGTGGCCCTTGCTACAGACTTTCCGTTCGCCTTCCGGAGAGGTTTCACCTCGATCCAGCGAGTGAACAAGTCCTGGAAAACCAAGAGATAACGATGCTGGCTCTTGCTCGGCGGAAACTCCATTGTGTCCACAGCAACCACCGCCCACGGTCTCTCCACAATTCGCGTGCCCATTAGCCCCTGAGGTCCCGTTTGGAGACCCTTGAACTTCTGACAGAACTCACATTCTCTGACGAAAGTCCGCACGTCATGATAGACTCCTTTCCAGTAATATTCCCGGGCCACCCGATCATACGTCTTTTCAACGCCAAGATGACCCGAGGATGGGGCTCAATGGGTATCTTCCATCACTCTGGCTCGGTGCTCCACCGGCACCACCAATCTCCACCTCTCTTCTCGAAACTCCACGGGATCCAGTAACGGATCCGTTTTAAATCTAAATAAGCACCCGTTCTCCACTCTCCACTGCTGATATTTGGACGGCAATTTCTCTACTTCTTCTCTCATCTTCAGATACCAGGGGTCTTTAATCTCATCGAACCCTGCTATCTCCACCTCATCTGACTCTTGCGCAAGGGAGAAAGCATCTGGCACCTGGTGAAGGGTACCCTTGCGGTGAACTATGTCGAAATCCCATTGTTGCAGCTGCAATGCCCAGCGTGCCAACCTACCTGTCGGCTCTTTGAGGTTACACAGCCACTTCAATGCGCTATGATCCGTCACCACGGTAAACTTGTAGCCCTCCAGATATGGTCTCAGCTTCTTAATTGCCCATACCATGGCCAGGCACTCCTTCTCTGTCGTGGTATAATTCTTCTCAGCCGGGGTCAGTACGCGACTAACGTAAACGATGGGATGCTCTCCGTCTTCGCTTTCCTGGGTTAGAACAGCCCCTAATGCGTATCCACTGGCATCACACTGCACCTTGAAGGGTTTACTGAAATCTGGTCGCGCCAGCGCTCTCTTCAGTCGCTCGAACGCCTCTTCCTGTTCCTCTCCCCAACTCCACTCTCTCCCTTTTTTCAACAACTTTACCAACGGTATCTTTAATCCCGATTCATCCTTGATAAAACGAGAATACCACTCCAGCATCCCCAAAAACCGGCGTAATTGCCTTACGTTCTTGGGGGCGGGGTAATTAGCCACCGGTGCCACCTTTTCGGGATCCGGTCTCAAACCCTCACGGTCGAGCAGAAATCCCAAGTAGGTGACTTGCGAGCAGCAAAACTCGCACTTCTCCCGGTTAACCTCTAACCCTGCTCCCACTATCTCCTTCAGCACCACTTCAACCCAGTAAAGATGATGCTCAAACGATTCAGTGGCTATGATTATGTCGTCGAGATAGCCGAAGACATTCGGTTGCATCTCGGGACCGAACAACGAATCAATAAGCCGCTGAAACGTACTTGGCGCGTTCATCAATCCACAGACCTGATCCCGGCACCGAGAAGGCGGTATATTTCCTACTCGCCTTCTCCAAGGGGATCTGGTAGTACGCTTGTCTGAGGTCGATCTTCGTTAGGTACTTCGCCTGTCTCAACTTGTCCAAGATTGTATCCATATTGGCAATAGGATACGCATCTCGACGCGTCACCTTATTCAAGTCCCGGTAATCGACACAAAATCGATAAGTACTGTCGGACTTCTTAATCATCACCGGTGCGCTGCTGTAATCACTAGCCGACCTTTCGATGATCCCTTCGTTGAACATCCGCTCCACTTCCTCTATCGCCACTTGTTGCATTTTTGGCGACGTCCGGCGGGGATGATGCTTAAAGGGTTTCGTCCCTTGCACATCTATTGTATGCTCCATCAACGTCGTCACCCCCTTTCGCTTCCCTTCTTCGGGGTAGATCAATAAGCGATCTACCAATCTCTCCACTCTTTCTCGTTCCTCCTCCTCTAACTCTGAGATTCCCGCACACTCTCCATGAATAACAGCGTTTTTCTCCGCGCCCGTCTTGGCGAAAGGTCTCCAACGTCCCTCTCTCACTCTCCACACTCTTTTACCTAGTTGGACATCCACGTTTGCAGAAATCCATGCCCAGTATAATCTCCTGGTCGAGGTTATGTAAAGCCTTCATGGGCAGAGACGCCGAGTGATGATCGATCTCAAGCATCACGTTTAATACACCCATGACTTTGGTAATTCCCCCGGTGACGTTCCGCACCGCCGTGGCGCTTTCCTGCAAACTATCTTGGAATCGTTCGGCCACGCCGGGGCCTACCAGTGATAGCATTGCCCCCGGGTCTAATAAGGCTTTGTAGGAGTGACCACGAAGCTTCACCATGACGAAATGACGATTCTCCCCGCACAATCCTGCGACTGCATCGGGGTCTTCCTCGGACTCCTTCTCTCCACTAAGATCCGTTCTCTCTTCGTCCTTTCCTTTCTCCACTTTCTTTTCCTCTTCCTTCTCCACGTCAATCTTCCTGAACTCTTTCGCCGGTATCACCTCCACGGGCATTCCATCTTCTTCGACCTTTTTACCGATCAAATCGTCCATTATCTCCTCTAGCCATCCATCGTCACTAGACTCCTCACCCCACCCCTCGGCTGGCAGATGAACTGGTGGTTCTAAGTCTTGCTGGTTCTCTTCACTCTTCTTCTCTGCACCCCTCTTCACTTCACTCTTCTTCTCTTCACCCTTCTTCATTTCACTCTTCTTCTCCACTGGTCTCACCTCGCCTCTTACTTCTACTTCTATATCTCCCTCTATCTTCTTTCCTCTCTCTTTCCCTTCTCCACTTTCTCCGTCTCCACTAGACTTCTCGGCCTTCCGCCAGGGACCCTGGGGAACAAGCACATTTAAGATACCTGTCCCCCAGCCTGCCCGTTTCCCAACTTCGCTCGTAAGGGGGCACAGTTGGGACACGTCTTGAAGATGACATTCGGCGCGTCACAGTTTTGGCAGCTCACTCGTGGAGGCTGAGCAGGCTGATTACGGATGGTGCAGTTTCGCACCGTATGCCCCTTCTGCCTACACCACAAACAGACCACTTCAGGACAAACGGAAGCCTTATGACCCACCGCCTGGCAGAGGTTGCAGGCCGCCATGAACGGCCTCTCCTCTCCTCCGGTAAGCGGGGCTTTTCCAGGTCCAGCTGGACGCCCATAACTGCCTCTTAGAGGAACAGATCGTCCTTCTCCAGGGCCCTGACTCTGTGCCGGGGCCCCTCTCCACGGTTCGCCTCCATACCCTCGACCTGCTCCATAAGGAGGCCTGAGATTCCCAGGACCCCCTTGGATTCCCGGTCCGCCCTGCACCACGGTCGCATAGGTTTTCGCCTCTTCTTTCTCCATTGTCTGCGCATTCGACATCTTCGGCTGCGCAGTCTGCGGCTTCGACTCTCCGTCACTCGCCTTGGCGGAGTTCCAAACATTGGCTTTGGCCGCCTTCTTCGCCGCTTTCGTTTCGCTCGTCTTGGTGGGCTTTGGCGAAACGCTCTCTCTATCCACTCCCTTCTCCACAGCTGCCACGGCCTTCTGGCGACCAGCAGTACCTGTAAACGCTGCTCCGGGCACCCTAATCTTGTCAGCAGGAGGCGGCGGGAGATACCGACTATCTAACTCCTTCTGCCTCTCCCAACGACGTCCGTACTTCTCCAAATCCTCCATTGTCTCCACTATTTTATCAGACATCGCCTTCCTGTACTCTGCAAGGATATTTCGATAGGCGGTTTCCACCAGCTGCCTCTCTGACGGTGGTCGTTTGAACCGAGAGACGATGTAATTGAAATTGGAGAGGTACGTGGCAATCTTCTCGCCCTTAGCCTGTGTCCTTCGTCTCAAATTATTCAACAGATCTTCACAGTCATATTCTGTGACGAACTGATGTTTGAAAGTCTTGCGGAATCCCAGCCAGGAAGGCGTATCCAGTCTGATAGTTCTAAACCACCTGCCGGATCTCTTAGTCAAGATACAAGGTAAAGCGCCGAGCAGCTCTCGATCACGTAACCCCGCTCCCTCGCGGCAGTCCTCTAGCTACTCTAAAAACTCCTCGGGGTCCTCCTTCTCGTCTCCACTGAACTTGATGCCCCAACTCTTGAATAGCTTGACGGCGCGGGCCTTCTGTTCCGCTGCAGGTGTCGCTTTCCACCGTCTTCTCGGCTCCACTTCTCCGTCGTCCTCCGTCTCGCTGATGACTCGCACTCTCACTACTGCTCGAAATCGTGATGCTGCATATCGCCGACTTCCTTTTCCTCGCGAATCTCCCAGACCGCTTCTGGTCTCGCACTCCCTTCTCGAGTGTACCAGCCCTCTTCGATAGGCTTTCCGGGCGGTTTTCCATTTCTTCCTCATCGCTTAATCGTTCCATGAGGGGAGGATCGATAGGTCTTCGACGAGGACGCCCTGATACTTTCCTTCTCAGTAGTGGCTTGATCCCCTCGTCGTCCGAAGTACAAGTCGGCTGAGGATTCTTTACAGACCGGTACGTCGTGCCGCTGCCTCCTCTCTCCGAGTATGACGAGCAAAGGCTTCGATCCTTCTCCCTTTTCAACTCTATTTCTGCCTCCACGTCAATCGCCTCTCCACTACTCGACTCCACGTCATACATCCGGTGTATCTCGTCCCAATTCTAGCCTGGAGTGTACCACTCCCTTTGGGGCAACCCCTTTTTCCTCGCTGGAGTCTCCCTTTGAACGAGAGCTGGCGGTGCTCTAAACGGTGTCTGAGCCGGCAGGGCTGAAGGTGGCAACGGTTCAGTAGGCGCTAGCCCCCGATATAATCGAGCCGAATAGTATTCCCATGTCGATGCCACGGGAGGTACAAATCTGCTACTATCGAACGTGGCTGTCACTCTGGGCGCACTCAGAACTGAGACCGAAGTAGTCACGGCCGGTTGTGCCCCTGTCGCCCGCAGGACCAGTCCCGCGTTACTCCTGGCGGCGCTCAGTGAGCTAGTGACAGTCACCGTCACTGGCGTAGGCCCCTTCTGCTGGTGCACCATCACCTCCACCCGCTGCTCTCGTCCTCTCTCTACATCCTCGTCGCTCGTCCGCAGCGAGCCTTCACTACTCATTCTAACCCGAGATCGGGCCGCTTCTTTCTTCTTCGAAGTCTTCCTCCGCTGGATTGTCTCACCTTCCTCCTCGCCTCTCTCCACATCTACCCCTATAATTTCTTCAATGGTTTCCGACTCTGCCTCGTCGCAGGTGTACCAGGGAACCTCGACCACCGCCACTTCCTCGCGCAAGATCGCACGCAATAAGCGATCTCGCAAACTCTCCAAGTTACCGCGGCTATTCGCCCTCCGTTCCTCGAGTTCCCCAACCAGTTCTGCCGGCTGCAACTGGGCCACAGTTCGGGTCCAGCGCCTGGCCGCACGAGATTGCGCCAGCTCCTTCATTCCCGCAGCGTGCTCGCCAATGGCTCGCGTCCGCTTCTCCACGACTATTACTCGCTTACGAAAGCCGAGTAGTCCAACTCTCTCTCACTCTTTACTCCGTCTACACTCTCTCTGACTCCACCAATTATTTCCGAACGCACGGCCTCTGTCGTGCGGCTCGCAATTACACCACCAATTCTCCACAAAGAAATATTCAAAATCAAGAATTATATAATATAGGGGGAACAAATAATTAAAATATTCAATATATATATTTATTATATACACGCTTTTACTATCGCTACGCCGCAATTACCGCTAACTCACCACAACTCCACCGCAACACACACACACACTTACTCTCACTCTCTTTCTCTACACTACACACACTTCCCAACCTTTATCACAGCAGAGCTCCCCACAAGGGATGCCAATTTGCGATGGTGTACTTAGGCGATGAATCGCCGAGCCCGAACACCCACAAATAAGAGAATTATTAACCTCTTTCTCTCTCTCAATCTTCGCTCTCGACACACTTACCGTCCAAAAGGAGATTCCGCTGTGACGTCGTGCCTGGGCAAGCTACGAGGCTGAAAAGGTTGGGAAGGGTAATACCGCTAAATAAATAATCAAACTCCGATTCCAAATAAACTCTCAATTTTTATTGCAACTAAAATCCCTACTACAAATAGCTAGTTTCGCTCTCGCATACACGCATACACTCACTCTTCTCACTCTCACAAAACCCGCCGACGCACCGCGGGGAACCTAGCCGACGAACCAAAAACACGTTGCGATGCGATTCGGAGAATCGCCGCGCACTCAAATTTCTCTCTCTCTACTCTCCACACTCTCACTCGCCGCGAAAATCGTGCGCACGAACTTGAGGAGACGCCGCAATGTGATCCTCCGAAGCGCCACCCACGAATTCTCTCTCTCTCTCTCTCTCTCTCCACGAATTTTCACACGCACGCTCCCTGAATCGTCGCGGCGCAAGCCCCGAACCGGCACCCGTTCCCTCCCTCTCTCCACCGGCGTTAGACGCCTGCACAAACAAAAGGCATCGCCGCACGATGCTCGATTCAACCGCGACACACTCTCTCTCTCTCTCCACCGGTGTTAACCGCGCGCACATTCAAACAGCATCGCCGCACGATGCTCTCTTATTAAACGCGACTCTCGCTCTCTTTCTCTCTCTCTCACCCGCACTCCCTCTCTACCCTCTCCCGCGACTCTCTCTCTCCACTCTAAAATCGCGTCCCCCTTACCTCGACGATGAGCAGTCCTCCGTGCCGAGTCTCGTCTCTCTCTCTCTCGCTCCCGCTCTCTTCCTCGCCTCTCCGCGACCGTCGCTCGCCCCCTGCCGTCGGCCAAGATCTTTCTCCGGGTCGCCCTGGACGCCTCCTCCCGGCTCTCGTCGTCCTCTCTGCTACTCTCCTCGCACCACTCGTGTCTTCTTTTGACAGGCTCTCTCTCTCGCACGCACCCTCTCACTACAACTGCACGCTCGGCACTGCCGATCTTTTCCGCGCGCCGTATCTCCTACCCCCGCACATGCACAGGCGTTCCACCGGTTGCATCGACAGATCGGCGCTACTCTTGCTTCGCACGCGGCTCTCCTATCCCTCCCCCGGCCGTGCCCGTCAGCGGAGCGCCTCCCCGCTGGAGCAACATGCGGCCGCGCACACTCGCCCGCAAGGTGCTGCCACCTCGTTCTCCAACTCCGTGGTCGCACGGAGTCGCGCGAAATTCAAACGCGCCTCCCGCGGTTATTAACAATTCCCTAACATACAATTCTCTGACATACTTACGTGCCCGCGGCCCACAGCGATGCGCGAGCTTCCTTTCTCTTCTGGACCTCTCTCTCCTCCACCATGATAACCGCCGGGATAAACAACCAGAACAAGCGAAAAGATCCCGAAAACTCAATAATGACGTCAAATACTGGGATTCTCCGGCAACGCAGCTTGAGAGAGAGAAAAAGGCAATGGTGACGACTTACCACGTCACAAGGTTTGAAGATGCGTCAGTGAACCCCATTGAGCGGCGGTGGGGATAGAGTACTAGTATGCATGCTTTGTATGTTATCAAGACATCTATATATAGATTGGGAGTAGATGCGCGTGTCCCGAACATCGTACAAGATGGGTCAAAACGCAAGCTCAAGCGCTTATGCTCCTTTTGATGAACAGGAGAAAAAAGATGATTCCAAATGGAAAAAATATTCTCAATATTCCACTAATACCAATTTTATGCCTGAATGTAACCATTATAAAAGATTAAAATAAAATGTTGTGGATTTTGGTTTATGACTTTTGTAGTCTGCTCTGTCGGTAGAGTTTGGTTATCTGCTCTGCCGTCAACGTAAACTTCTCTATCGGTAAGGTTGAGTTGGGTTATTGACTGTTGGCAAGGTATACTGCTCTGCCGTTAAGGTAGAGTTTGGTTATCTACTGCCGGTAAGGTAGAGTTGGGTTATCGATTGTTGCCAGGTGGATGACTCTATCGGTAAGGTAGAGTTGGGTTACTAAGAGTTGTCATGATAGACTGCTCTGTCGGTAATATAGAGTTATCCGCTGCTGGTAAGGTAGAGTTGGTTTATCGACTGATGGCAAGGTAGCCTATTCCGCGGGTAATGTAGTAGAGTTGGCTTATGTAAACTGATCTGTCGGTAGAGTTGGGTTATTGATTGTTAGCAAAGTTGGAGCACCAAGCGCCAGCTCAGAGGGTAAGCTAGATTCTTATTGATGGTTGGGTGTTATCACCTACATAGTATTGAATTCTGCTCTGTCGGCAATGTAGAGTTGAGTTTTCGACTGTTGGTAAGGTTGGTTATCACCCTACCTACAATTACCGACCGCCGACAAGGCAGCGCTTTACCTTACCTACCGTGCGCCAGCTCTGAGGGTAAGTGGCAACGAACTCTCCAAGCTCACTTGCCTGTATCTGTATTTGCATGTTTAGTCGTCTGGGTCTGCGTCTGTCTGTTTCTGTGTCTGTCTGTGTCTATGTCTCCCTGTTTCTCTGTCTGTCTGCGATTGTGCCCATGTCTGGCTATCTGTGTCTATCTGAATCTGTGTGTCTGTGTCTGTCTGTCTCTGTCTGCACCTGTCTGTCTGTGTCTGTGATTGGGTGTGTCTGTGTCTGTCTGTGTTTGCCTGTGGCTGTGTATGTCGGGGTCTATCTATATCTGTGTATGTATGTCTCTGGCTGTGTCTGTCTGTGTCTGTGTCTGTCTGTATCTGTGTGTGCCTGTGTCAATCTGTTCATGCGTCTCTCTATGCCTGTATCGGTTTGTTTTTGTTTCCATCTATACATGTGTCTGCTTGTGCCTATGTTAATCTGTGTCTGTCTGTGTTTGTGTCTGTATGTGTCTGTGTCTGGGTCTGTCTCTTCATGCTAAGAAGCCTATTTGCAAAATAATATTCTTGGTAATGCAAAAAGAACGTAATCATAGACACCATCAGAATATGATTCTGCTTAATCCGTAGTTATGTAGATTATAGTATATTACGATAAATGTAACTTAAGTGGACCATAATTGCGGGGTGATAAATCACACCGTGCTGTGGGCCACTGAAGTCACACGTATCTTACGATATTTTATAGCGCGTTTACCTAAGTCCACTGTCACGTCTATCCGTGCAACACGGTGCAATAATGGATTACTTAAGGCACAGATAGGCGTGACAAATACAATCTTAGATAGGTCACACCGTGCTATAAATAAATATTTCACAAAAATTTTTCCAATGAACTGTATATACGGTCCATAACATATAATTTACGTACTCCTTCATTTCTTTCATAAATATACTTTGACTTTTGAGTCTAAGGTAAAATTTGGAAATTTCGTACTTATTTATGCTTATAAATAAAATAATTACGTTGTCTAAAAAGTAGCTTGAATCTGAAAGAAAGCTAATCCATGAAAGGCATCGTCTTTATATGTTACGGCTCTGTTGTTGTAGAAGTCTTTTTTCGAATTTAGAAACACTGACTAGAATGGCCTCAGACCTACAGATGACGGATTCGGCTCAAACTTTGGGATAGGTTTTTGGATGTAGAAATATGAAGAAAGCTGCAATATTAGACTCTAACGCTCAAAATAACTATAGTTCTAGACATTTTAAGTTTTATTTTGCAAATAACTTGAAAAAAGCCTCTTCTGAAAACGGCAGACATTTATCTTTAAAAAGTTTTAAATATCATTTGTAAAATAGAAAAAATCTAGAGAATATGAGATTTCATTTGCTTTTATAAGAATTAAAAAATGTTGATTTCTTCTAAAGTTATGAAAGATTAAAATTAAGTATCGGAAATGCGATTTTTTGCGCTTGAGACATGAGACAAGAGACAAGGCACATAAGAAGATATGTGGACACTGGCTAAGAGAATGATTAAAATTAATAATTAAGAGAATAATTTTATGACTTTCAAAAATTCAACCCAACAAGTATAACAAATAGAGTATTAAAATAGACTCAAGATCAATCTACTCGCCCTTCTATTAATTATGCTCGTCCAAATGTAATCTTCCTTTTCGGAGCAAATATTGAGCATAAAGAAAATAAAACTGCTGATCGGAGCATTAAGGACGCTCTTGCATGAAAATTTTCAAACTGGGATATAACATTTTCAATAGTTCAAGATGTACCGAATCTTGTGGTATGTTTATTTTACCCTATAACCGTGGAAAATTTTGAGAAATTAACGTTTGAACTTATCATGTTTTACATGTACTCTTATGGGACGGCGGGAAAAAATAGGTTAAGTCGAGTATTTCTGAAAAGGGATCAAATTTTTGACCAGTAAAAAACATATGGCGTAAAGATTGCGGCTTCCCCTTTCAAACCACACCTTGTAAATTGTACGTAGCCGTGGGAAATTTCCTTTAATTCATGATTATGAATGCAAATAGCAGACGACGTGCACGAGAGCGAGAGAGACAGAAGGACGTGTTTGGTATAGTTTGTGCTCTCGCTGAGCGCACAAACTGTATTGTCGTGCAAGAGCGTCCTTAAGCATACATCTAAAAGCATACCAAGATGCTTATGTCCAGGGGCCTGATTCTCTAAGAGTGTCGTACACGACACATACCAAAAATGACACACTGTCGTGTCGGCTGAAATTATATTATGCGCATGCGCAAACCTCCATGTTTTATTTTTTAGTAACTTTTAGAAGCGCGAATCGAGTTGTGAGATACGACTTGATGATAATGTCTCGTCCCTACTTGCCATTTGTCACATCGATTGAAGTATTTCAAATATGAGTCTACGACAAATTTTGAGTCTTTCCATAAAATTAGATTTGAAATACTTTAATCGATGTGACAAATGGTAAGTCGAGACGAGCCATTATCATCAACTCATCTCTTACTCGATTCGCGCCTCTGAAAGCTACTAAAAAAAACAGAAACATGAAGTTTTACGCATGCGTATTGTACGTGCAACGTACAGTGCACGAGAAGGAGAGGGAGAGATAGACGAGGCTAGCTAGCTATGGGCATCGGCCAGAGTGTTCGTATACGCGGCGCGAGAGAAGCAAGAAGAGCTGAGACAGCGCGGCGAGGGACATAGAACCGTGAGCCAGCGAGTCCCGCTCTCATTCGCAGCTTGCACGCCTGAGGCCCTGAGGCCTGATTCACTAAATGCGTCAGCACGATACGCACAAATCAACGACACACTACTGTGTCGGCTGAAATTTTACGACACGCATGGCAAAGCCAATGTTTTTTTTTATTTTTCAATAGGTTTCGGAAGCCCGAGTCAAGCGAGACACAGTTGATTGTAATATCTCGTCTCAACTTACATCGACATAAGTACTTTAATTGTACGTCTATGATCAATTTTAAGTCTTGTCATAGACCCAATCATTGTGTCGAACGACTTGACATTATGTCGAACGACGAATGTGACGGAAAAATTAAACTTATATAAACAGTTGTAGTTTTGGCTTTATTTTCCTTTCACGATAATAATAGGGCTCTTGCTAAACTACAGTCAGATTTCATGAGAGTGCATATACCTATATATTGGTAAAAACTAACCTTCAATTTTCTGTAGTTGAAGAATTGACGATTGATTAAAGAAAAAAATAGACAAGGATTGATGTTTGACTAAAGAAATAATAGTCCCTTCCAGGCCAGACTCTCAAAATAGCGGTTTTTACATGTTTTTAAATGTATTATAGGTTATATTTGTCAGTCAGATCTGATGATCGTTTAGCAGAGGCATAATAATAATCAAAAGGAAAAATCTAGTCTTCGGTCTACTATGGCTATTCCAGCGATTGCTGAAATTATAGTTTGTAATAAGTTTCATAATAAGTTCATAATAAGTTTCTAATTTTTTTCGAAAAAATTGTTTAGTATTATTTTTAATCCTGAAAAATTAGTCTTAGCGAATATAATAATAATTTTATTACAAATTTTATTAAGATTTAATTTAGGAGTAAATAAGAATTATCGGCACCTTCTGTAAATTTTGTTATTGTCATATATAAAAGGCTATATTTAAGGCTATAACTAAAGTTCTTTACGAAGCACATGACTGAACCAAAAAAAAATGTTCATTTTTCAATAGAGTAATAACAAAGAAGTTCAACTTAATAGTAGAGAAATACTTTTTTACGAAAAATTACTAAAAGAGCGAAAAGTGTGTCCATATCGAGTATTTTTATATGTTTTTCTATATAGAAAAAAAGTTACTTACTACCATTGTCAAATTTTTAGATTTTTTTTTATAACAATAGCTAATTTAAGACATGGTAGAACGACGTGCTTTGAAAAATATCCCAGATATAAGAGTTTTTATTTTCCCATATTCAAGAAGTAAAAAGTTAAAATCTCTTGTATCTGCGCTATTTTTTAAGGCACATCGATCTACCAGGTCTTAAATTAAAACTTTTGATATATAGAAAAAGCTCTAAAAATTTGACAATGATAGTAAATGACTTTTTTTATACATCGAAAAACACATAAAAATACTCGATATGGACGCATTTTTACGCATATATACTAAGGGGGCTTCGTCCCCTGCTCGCTTCGCTCGCTAACCCCATTATTACAGATAAATTTTAATAATAATGAATGAGGATAATCTTCTTTTAAATATTATCATGAAAGATTTATTTTTTCTTTTAAATTTTATGTTATATTTTTCAAAAAAAAATATTCTTAAGATTTATTAATTTTTAAAATAGTAAATATATTTATATTAAACAAAATAATGCATAATATATATGTAGTTCATTAAGTCAGCTCTGATTTTATTTGTTATTTATTGATAATAAACTAATTTTCAGCAAAATCCAGTAATATTTCAATTTTTGGACGCCCTTTTATATTTACAAAATCTGAGTTCAGATTCTTAATCAGCGAATCCGTAAACCCACAATATACAATTTCTAGGAAATTGCGGTAAAATTTGTATTTTTGTCCGACATCTTGGGTCCGCTATTTTGTATTTTCAAAATATGAGTTTAGATTCGTAATCAGCCAATCCAGAAATTCCGTATATACAATTTTCAGCCAAAACCAGTAATATTTGAGTATTTGGACTCCATCTTCGATCAACCATTTTGAATTCTGATAATCCGATTTCAGATTAGTAATCAGCGAATCCAGAAATCCCCTACATACAATTTTTAGCGAAATCCAGTATTATATAAATATTTTGCCGCCATTTTGTATTATTAAAATCTGAGTTCAGATTCGTAATCATCCAATCCATAAATCCCGTATATACAATTTTCAGCCAAAACCAGTAATATTTGTGTATTTGGCCTCCATCTTCGATCCGCCATTTTGAATTCTGAAAATCTGAGTTGGGATTCGTAATCGGCGAATTCACATACCCCTTATATAAAATTTTCAGCAAAATCCAGTAGTTTTTGAATATTTCGCCTCTATCTTCGATCAGGCATTTTGAATTCTGAAAATATGATTTGGGATTAGTAATCAGCGAATCCAGATACCCCTTATATACAATTTTCAGAAAAATCCAGTAATAATTCAATTTTTGGCAGCCATCTTGGGTCCTCTATTTTGAATTTTCAAAATCTGAGTTACGATCCCTAATTGGCGAAACCGGAAACCCACGATATACAATTTTTAGCAAAATCGAGTAAAATTTCAATTTTTCTTAGCGATCTTGCGTCCACCAGTCTGAATTTTCACAATACATGTTCAGATTCGTAACCAGCGAAACCAAAAATCCCGTATATAACATTTTCAGCAAAATCCAATAATATTTCAATATTTGACCACCATCTTCGAATCCGCCATTTTTAATTTTCTTAATCTGAGTTCAGATTCCTAATCGGCGAATCTCGAAATCTCCTATATACAATTTTCCGCAAGATATCTATGAGAGATGGATTAGTTGTGGTGCGGTAGGTGGAGGGGGCGTGGAGAGGGATGGAGGGGATGGAGGGGTTGGAGGGCGCAGACACCCTTCAAAATAACGGAAAATTTGAAAGAATTTAACGGTAAAAAGTGGAGGGGTGGTGGAGGGGTGATGGAGGGGGTGGAGTGGGGTGGAGCGTGATGGAGGTGGTGGAGGGTGTAGGTACCCATTTTTTCCCTTACAACTATATAATATAGGAACTCTCTCTCTCTCTCTCTCTCTCTCTCTCTCTCTCTCTCTCTCTCTCTCTCTCTCTCTCTCTCTCTCTCTCTCTCTCTCTCTACGTTACTGTCTTAATGTTTCTGTCTCTACATCTCTGTCTCCACATCTATTTCTGTCCAACTCTGTCCCTATGTCCCTGTCTCTTCAACTCTGTCTCTACGTCTCGGTCTCTATGTCTCTGTCTCTGTCTCTAAGCGTCTGTCTTTACCGCTCTTCCTCATACATAATTATTTACAAAATAATTAATGCAATAAAATAATACTTTAAATGTTAATATAAATTAAATAAACTAATGAAAAGAACAGCCCCAATTTCATGAGAAAATTGGGACCGTTACGTAGGCCCATTAAATAAATTTTTATTTCTTTTTTCCGCGAATAGAAAAATATTGATTTATTTAATTCTCCAAATTTTGATGCATTCCTGCATTTACATAGTATCTTTAAGTAATTTGTTAGAATATATATTTAAACATGAATAAATTGTTGCTTATTATTTATTAGTATCTTTATACATTGTTGTCTTTATGTGATAGTCTCTATCTATTAGAAAGACACATTTGTATTCGTTACACTTACAAACTTTCACATTGTTTCAATCACTGCATACATAGTCCAATTTACTACCCTTGGAGGATGTATCTGCAACTTGTAGTGGTGTAGTTGCCATGAAGTGGTCGTCGTTGTCTTCTTCTTAGATATGTCACATAAGATAAAAGTTTTCTCTTAGTCTCCTTCTCTGTCTCTATGTCTCTGTTTCTACGTATCTGTCTCTACGTCTCTGTCTCTACATCCCTGTCCCTATGTCTTTATCTCTACGTTTCTGTTTCTGCGTCTCTGTCTGCACGTCTCTGTCAGCACGTCTCTGTTTCTACGCCTCCATGTTTACGTGTATGTATCTACGTTTCTGTCTTTAATATCTCTTTCTATGTCACTGTCTTTACGTATCTGTCTCTAAATCTCTGTCTCTAATCTATGTCTCTACGTTGTCTCTACGTCTCTGTCTCTACGTCTCTGTCTCTCCGACTCTGTCTCTATGTCTCTGTATCTCCGATTCTACGTCTATGTCTCAATGTCTCTGTCTCTCTAATTAAATGTTACATCAAAATTTCGACTATTTAATAATAGTCATTTGAATAATTACATTTGAAGATAAACTTTTTAATGTATTACAATTAGACGATTGATCTCGATTTAATACAATCTGGTACCACCCGATTGAACCTTGCGCTTGGAGGAATAGCTATTATTAATAACAAAAAGGAGCTGATGGGGAGCGGATGGGGAGCGTATGGGGAGCGCGGGGTAGCGGAGGGAGCGCGTAAGAAAAAAGGCTTACAACTATATAGTATAAGAATATATATAGACAGACACACACACACACACACACACACACACACACACACACACACACACACACACACACGCTAGTGGGGCTTCGTCCCCCCCCTGCTCGCTCCGCTCGCAAACCCCCGTTACGATAGGACTCTCTCTATGTTCCTGTCTCTCCGACTTTGTCTCTACGCTTTTGTTTCTATCCCTGTCTCCACGTCTCTGTCTCTCTGACTATGTCACTACGCCTCTGGGTCTCTGACTCTGTCTCTCCAACTATGTTTCTACGCCTCTGTGTCTCTGTCTTTCTACGTCTCTGTTAAACGTAACTGTCTCTGTCTCTACATCTCCGTTTCTACGTCTATGTCTACATATATGTCTCTACGTCTCTGTCTCTATGTCCTTGTCTCCTCGACTCTATCTATACGTCTCTGTTTCCATGTTTTTGTCATTACGTGACTGTCTCTACATTTTTGCTTCTAATTTCTATCTCCACGTCTCTGTCTCGACTTTTCTACCTCTGCGTCTCTGTGTCTACATGTACATCTCTATTTCTACATCCCTGTTTTACGTCTCAGTGTCTATATTTCGGTCGACTATGTCTCGATGCGTCTGTGTCTTCGACTCTGTCACTCTCTGTAAGTATTTCTACTTCTCTATCTTTACGTCTGTATCTCCACGTCTCTCCTTTCACGGCTCTCTCACCACATCTCTATCTCTGTATCTTTGCCTTCACATTTCTATCTCTTCGACTCT